>PVKP010028823.1:0-29696 GCA_004027715.1 Plecturocebus donacophilus | reverse complement strand
AAAAAAAAAAAAAAAGAAAAACAGGATATAAAATAATGTAATAACAGAATATGAGTTGCCATTCTTTCAAAAACCAACATGAAAACAACATAATGTATTTCTTAAGAATGTCAGAAAATTCTTAAGTGAAAGAAAATAAACATTTCTTCTTGACTCAAACTTGGACTGTCTATTAAGCACAATAGATTTTCTCATTACTAAACTTTTTTTACTATTTTAGAAATAACCAAACCACCAGAGGACAGTATCTCAAGTGCTCTTATTTCATTCCAAAAAAGAGAATAAAATACAACATAAATTCAGGCCACAGTATACTGATTAAAAATACATAGAATACAAATAAATATATATAAATGCAAATAAAGAATATTTTTAATAGGAAAAAAATCATTGTGTCATCCCACAATTAAGGACTAGGGATGCACAACATATTAATTAATTCTGAGACAGATACACTGTAATTTGAGTAGCAATTCACAGGTAGACTCTAGGGATTTAGAAACATCCTCCTACCCCCTGCAGAAGAATCCATTCCCATAGTAAGCACAGCCTAGAGTAGAAAACCGTACAGAAAATATGTTTCTCAAAAGACAGAGCTGGTGATTTTCATGAAAATATATTTGGAATCAAGATTTCCCTAAAAAAATATTGATGAAGTCCTATAATTTCCTCCATTAAAATGCCACTCTTTACCAATAATTATTGGATAAGAAACCACAAACTGTGTCTCTGAAAATGATAAAGCAACATATAGGTATTTTCTTCCATAGAAGATAAGAAAATGCATGGGACTCATGACTACAAGAAGTGTTATGTGCCCAAAGTTTGTAATCATTTCTAACGTGCTTCGGATAACATCTTAGATGGTAACCCATGACAAAACAGAAGAAATAGAATGTTCAGAAGATACCTATTCATTCGCCCTTGAAGACACCAAGAACCTTTCACATTCAGACACCATGTCAGAGCCAAACTTGACTCCAAAAAGAGATAGTACTTGGAAATTCATTAGTTCTCGGACCATTAGGAAGTGACTAATAAAAATAAAGGTTAATTTCAAGTTTCTACATTACTGAGTTTTGCTCTCAAATTATTCAAATTATCCAAAATACATGCAGCTTCATTTTGAATGTCAGTCATAATTAGAAAAAGACTTTAGGAATCTTTAGGCCAGGCACAGGGGCTTACATCTATAATCTTAACATTTTGGAAGGCCAAAGTAGGTGTATTACCTGAGGTCAGGAGTTTGAGACCAGCCTGACCAACATGATGAAACTCTGTCTCTACTAAAAATACAAAAAAATTAGCCAGGCGTGGTGGCAGCCACCTGTAATCCCAGCTACTCAGGAGGCTGAGGCAGGAGAATTGCTTGAACCTGGGAGGTGGAGGTTGCAGGGAGCTGAGATCACACTATTGCACTCCAGCCTGAGTGACAAATCGACACTCCGTCTCAACAAAAAAAAAAAAAAAAAAGAGAGAGAGAGAGAGAGAAAGAAAGAGAGAGAGAGACTTTAGGAACCTTTAAAAATCAATCCTAGGGAAAAAGTCTACTCTTTGGCTTGAATGTAATGGCCCAGAATATGAACAAGACACAAGAGAATACATCCAATTGGTAGGTGCCTTTTCTCAGCTAAAAAGTGTTATTTCTACACTGCATGCCTCCACTTTGTATGAATCTACCTGGCAAGAATATCTCATGATACTGCTTATCTGTGTATTGCCCTGGGCACCTGAAAGCCATTTTACTATAGGAAACACAAGCCAAGCAAAAGCAGATTTCCTGTGCAAGGATGTCTCAACAGACATCTCATAACCCATTACCAGATTAGCAGAGTTCTCAAGACAGTAATAGATGCATTTCTATTACCTGAAACAATTAACCAGAAAAAAAAAAAACCCATAGAGGAGCCATGTTGCAAATTTTCTTTACACTTTGTCAATGGTTTTTCTCAGGACACAGCTTCACATGAGTTCTATGCTCAGCTATTTAACCACCTCTGGAAACAAAAGGACAGGAGTGCATGCAATACAAACTACTCCCATCCCACCAAGGCTTCTAAACTTGCTCATCTCTCAACCCACCATCTGGGTGAGAAAAGGCACAGTGGATATGACTGAGGATGAAAACGTGGTAGGATGGTGGAGGCAGCCACAAGAGGCAGCATTGGCCTGGCTCTTCCTAATTGAGGATATCAATCCAAGGCATAGGCACCTCTCCTTTGCTCTCCTCTCCTTCCAGCCAGAGCCCAGCAAAGACACAACTGTGCCACTCTGATTGGCAACAACACCCTCTGCCCTTCCAAGCCCCATGGGAGTCCCTATTACTCTACTTTGCCCTATGCCTGGTTCTTTTCCCTGGCACCCATTCAACTGCAAATGTGAGATCAAGGTAAGGAAGGCCGACACTGATAAGATAATAAGGAGAAGGCCCTGGGCCAGGAGTAAAGTGGACCTAGAATGCTAATTACCTGCCTGGCACCTCCAGTGGAATTAAGCTTTTCTTAGTTTCTCCAGAACTAGGATGAGAGTCCAGCTGCTCCTTCTTTGGCCACTGAGCCCTTGTCCAGAATGCAGATGAGAGACACAGGAAGCTGCTTTTTTTTTTTTTTTTTTTGAGACAAGGCTCGCTCACTCTGTCACCTAAGCTGGAGTACAATGGCACAATCATAGCTCAGTGCAGCCTAGACCACCCGGCCTCAGATGATCCTCCCATCCCAGCCTCCTGCGTACTTGGGCATGTGCACCCATGCCCAGCTAATTTTTGTATTTTTGGTAGAGACCAGGTCTCACCATGTTGCCAAGGCTGGTCTCAAACTCTTGGGCTCAAGCAATCTGCCTGCCTTGACCTCCCAAAGTGCTGGGATTACACGCATGAACCACCACACCTGGTAAAGCTGCTTTCTTAAGGTTTCTCCAATCATGGCCATGCCAAATGAGGATGGCTCAGAGGCCAAAGCATTAGATATATTTTAAAACAAAAAATTATAACAATCTTTTACCTCTTTGTATGCATGCTATAGATGTTTCTACCATTATCTGTTTTTCTGGTTTCAATGAAAGCCCCAAGAAAATAACGGCACAGTGATGGAAAAAGAAACAAACACACAAGATCCATCCAATGTTTAATTCTGAATCTTTCCTGGAAAGCCCTGGAAAAGAGACCTACTAGCACCAAATATAAAGCAGCCCCCTAGGTGTGCCCTGCTAGGCATTCCTAGTGCCCAGGCTCAACAGCCAACCATCTGTCATTGAAAATGGCAGATATGGGCTTGGGCAGCAAGATTATTTGTAGGCAAAGGAAAAGCAATGTTGTGTTTGGCTTCCGCCACACCACAAATACACTAAAGAGAAGCAATGCTTAAAGCCCAATGAAGAGAAAACAAACAAAAAGAAGTAGGGAGTCAAAGGAAGCTGCCTGAGGATATGGAAGAAAAGACCCAGTCCTGAGCCAAGCTGTGCTGGAACAATGTGTCTCTCGGGCTCCACCTCTATGCCTCCCAGGATATGGCCCTTCCTGCAGGAAGCAAGAGACCCATGCTGATATGACAGGAGGTTTCTGATACCATTTCTTGTAAAGACAGTGCAACTATCAGCAGCATGCCAGGCAGCACCAGGGGAGTTCTGGACAGACTTGCTAGGGCTTCGTTTACAGGCCCCACTCAAAGTACTTCCCCCTGCAGGGCACTCGGAGTTATTACAGAGGACAAAGACAAGAACCAGGCCAGTCAAAAGGAGTCTACCAGACCTGGCAATTCCTCCTAGTAGAGCTCATCACCGCTGGAGATGGCAGCTAGCCCAGACCCCTTGTCAGGGATAAGTTTGGGCAGAAAGTGGCCGAGACACCAAAGCTGCAGAGAGGAAGGAGAAAAAGCTTCAAAGTAGAGATCATTTGGTGCAATCTCTTCATTCTACAGGTGTCTATAGAAAAAGCAAATGAGCAAAATACCCTGAGGTTAGCTCTGTGAGGAAAAAAAAGATTCAGTAAGCAGGGCAGGAATACTTCACCCACCTTTCAGTCACAGATTTTAGAAAAGATATATGTAAGGAATCCAAAATGCACAGCCATTTAACCAAAACAACAACAACAACAACAAAACCCTTTCACGAAACTAATCTGCCATTGTTTTTAAATTACTACATGTTCTACCATTGCTCAAAAATATATCACAAAAGTTACAGAGACAAGAGAGTTAAATCTGGCAATCTTGTAAAGGCAAACTGAACAAGAATTAAAGTCATCTTGTATTATTAGAACAAGTCACAAGAAATGGGTCATCTCTCTAGGACAAGAGGAAAATTGCATTTGCCATCTGCAGAAAGAACACATACTATAATGAAGGAGCTCTGCAAAGCATAAGTCCTAAATACCAATTCACATGGCAAGAAAATATCAAAACAAATCCACCCGAAAAATGAACTCAGGCTGACTGGGTATAACAAAAGTAAAGGCCACTGCTACTGCCATCACCTTTAACTATCTGTATGGAAATACAATCAGAAAAAGACATTAACTCTCACAAGTCACTGAGAAGAGGACTTCCAGATCACTAAATGAGGAAGATGCCTACACATGCCTACAGCACATTCTCCCATTCCAGCATATGCACTGCATCCTGTTCTGAAACCCAGTGGCTCGCTGTCCAGCACTGGCTCACTAACTCTCTGCTGGTAATCATGAACCAATCTCAAGTCCCTGCCCTCTGAAAAAGGAAAAAGAATTTTACATTTTGTTTGGTAACAACTTATTTTTGCTTTGCAGACCAGAGTAAGTATTGCAAAAGAAAGTTAATCATCTCCTAAACACACATTCACAAATTCCTTCCTTTGAATGTATTATAGTATCCAACTTCCCCTCTTACCAGCTCACAGCCACATGATGTCTGACAGAAGCACCAACTTGGAAGTTCTCTAAATTGTAAAGAAATGTGCAAGTCAGAGAATCTGAGGAAGCTCTCCTAGCATTTAAGAAAGATGTGGTGAGAGATTAAATGGGTGGGTGGTATTCATATGGAAGGGATGGGTAGTGGGGCTTCAGAAATTGCTGGAAGAAGGAAAAATGAGTGGGTGAATCAGAGAAGCATTCCTCTTTAGAAGCAACCAGATGCCTACAGTTACCAGGAAATATATGGTGGTAGAAGATGTCACCAATCACCCTGTTGCCCCTACAGTAAAAGAAAATGTAGAAAAGAAACAATAAAAATGATGGAAAATTTTTTTCAACATAAAAGAGAAAAAAAATGTTTCTATTTTTAGCAAGTGATGCTGATCAAAAAAAAAAAAAAAAAAAAAAAGCCAGATTCTTGGAAAGTACAATTCATGATTTTAGTTTTTCAAAGGGAAAAAACATGAGGCTATCTCCTAGAAATATACATGACTCTGTTTCTAAACATCACTGTTCGCTTCCGGTAACAGAGCCAAAAAGTCTGGCTAGATCTCTATTTCTTTAATTTGTGGGTCAACTGTTGTGAAGTTTCAGGAATATAATAGCAATTAGTAACACTTTCGTTCCCAACTGCACCACCATCCATTACACACTTCCTTGAAAACAACTACTATATTTCTAAAGCAGTCATATTGTTCACAATTCAAGATTAATCCTGTAATGAAGGTGCATGGATTGTCAAATTTCAGAGAAGCTGTGTGTGTAACAGCTTTCCACTGGAACAGCTGGATCAACTGCTCTTGGCTTTTAATTGGAAACAATATGAGAATGTTCAACTGAAATGTTGTCCCTAGAGAACAAATGAGAGGCAGGCAAGAAGGCAAAAACTGTCCCATCTTTAAAACAGAATTCATTTTACTGTGTCCCAGGTGGCCAACAAAACAGCAAAGAGGAGTGGAAAATGGGGAACATATGGACGATGCCTATTAGAAGAAAGCAGGCCATTTAAATTCACTTCCTCCAGTTACCCTCTATTCTTTTTGGAATCTAGCTTTCCACACAACCCTAGTTACTGATAATATAATCATCAGGAATTGAGACAATGACATAAGAGTAAGGATCTTTGCCTTCAAGGAACTTCCAATCCACTTAGAAACACAAAGGTAAGTGGTCATAAGCAGTTTCTCATACATAAAGGCAAAAATGATAAGCTCCAAGGACAGAATTCAGATTCTCAGGATCATCCGCATTCTCCAGTTCTGCAATCCCCAGGAAGCTCCTACAATGGCCTTCCGATTATTTTGTCTCTTTCTGTGCGAAGAGCCAATAGAAAAGCCAAAGCCAGGAAAGATAAAAGTCAGAAGGGCGTGTCAGTACGAGAGCATCAGCTACAAAACAAGAACTGTTCAAAGTGCTCAGTCTTTCCTGTTGGCAAATAAGACATAAGGAGCACCTTATACAGCACATTATTTTGCACACAGTATGTTCTCATATTTGTTCATCTGACCAGCGTTCTGTATAAAACCGCTCATTCTTAAGTTATGCCTGGTTAAAAAAAAAAAGTAGAGGAAATATTTGTTTTTTAATTACTGAGAAGTATATGTTGAAAAAATGGATTTGAGATACCTTCACAATTTGATTTTTAAATAATACAAATTTTGTTCTTTAAAATTAACTATGAAGGCATTTAATAAAATATTCCGCACCAATTATGGCTATGTATAAAGGTTAACAACAGAGCTGTACAGTGAATCCAATTTGGGATTCTCGGCACCACAATATGGACATTTATTTTTGTTTGTAAAGCCCACGTTCATGACCACCTAGGACTTGTTAACTCATTTCATCAATATGCCTAGGTTCTTTTTACTACATGTTAGATGAGAAATCAGATAGATTTTTACATACCAGTAATGTAATAAATCAAAGGTGATTGTTGAACAAATTCCTATAATTTTTATTAATAACAGCTATTCACACAAAATACTGTTTGGGTCTGAGAACAGCTCTCTCTTTAATGTTACTCCATTTGGCAGAACAAGAGGAAACGTTCACAGTTTACTGTAGTCAGTCATTGCCACAGATTTAATTACCAATAATCGTACATTTTACCTTCTATTGCTATTTCACACTTCCCTAGGATTAAGTCTGCAGAGATCTTAACATTACTTAAAAGGCATTATAAAAGTTTTCCTTTGAAAAAAGTCACTACCTCCTCCTCCAACAAGGAAATTCAACTTTTAAGTTTGTTGCTTCACATACTTGTATTTTCCTCAACCCAATACAGAGGAAACAGATTCCCTCCACCTTCTCAGGGAGAAAGCAATCCTAACCTCCTTATAAAATGGCTTCTCTCTCTTCCAAGATGTACCCTTTGAGCTCTCTATTTTCCCTCTACCACATCCAATCAACATTTCCACTAATATTAAAAGAACTAGTAATTCCCCTTAAAAAAAATTAATATGAATGCTGGAATCAAAACCTTCACTGGAAAATCCTGTTAATTTCAAGTGTAAGTTTGCCTAGATAATAAAGAAAAATCTGTTCCTTTTTTCTGCTAAGTTTAGCATAGCACGCAGCCTCACAACTGCAAAGGCTGTTTCAGGTCCTTAAAAATTCATCTGTAATAAAAATCATAAGCATATTTAATAGGCATTTCTGAAAACTGAACATAAGCCATTTCTTCTAAAGTACAGCTGAGTTGGTTTTCTTTTTTAATGAAAAAGATATCAAATTTATTTGTAATAAACAAAATAGCTACTAAATTATTCTTCTGGTTCTCCTTTCTCAATTTACTTTAAAATATGTGAACAGATAAACCTGCAAAATTTTCACTGTTCAGCAGGGTTTTAATTTGTGCCAGATTTGCCATATGAAGAAATGACAAATAACATGTAGGTACAGGATGGGACAGTTATATGGAGATCCAGACAAGGAATCTACATAGTTCAATGCAAAAATCTTAATCCAAAGGCTTTATTAAATAGTCAGAGCCACAGTTTTGATTCAGGAGGGATGTTCCCACTTTGCTCTTCTGATATAAACTATAAGTACTTTGTTTCAACAACGACAAAAAAAGATAACTGCCTCCAAATAAATCCTGACATTCAAAAACATAGTCAACACTTGGAAGCTAAGAGTAGCAAAAAATAAAACCTGTTTGTCCTTAAAGCAGTCTCATAAACACCATATTTTGCTATTTCTAGGGAGCTACTGTTATTGAGGCTACTTAGACCAATGCTTGCATTCAGTGGTTCTGAGTCACCATCCTAGAGAGCACTGACCTCTAGGTTCAGGCAAACAACATACCCACTCTTCCTCCATCAACATACCCACTCCAGTGAACTCTACTGAGGGATAGTAGGAAGCATGCTCTTTTCCAGATGTGCAGAAATTAACTCCCCATACAGTTTAAATTGGCGACAGCATTTCCAGCCTTCCAGGCCCCTTCTCGGTCTACAACTGTACAGCTTTCAGTACAAACGCATATTAAAAACATTCTAACTGCAACTCCTGAAATTCTGTATTTAATTATGGTAGTTTTCCTTATGTTATTGTACAGGTCGATCACACACACCCATTTAGTCATCACCTATGTTCTACAGAATATTAAAAATTCACTGATCCCTGTACCATGGAGAAAAATGTATGGTAAAAAGATGAGAGTGTTAAACTAGCCTCTACACAATCAAAAGTAATAAAAATATAGAATGGTTTTTCTTTTCTTTAAACTTTCATACTTTAAGCATGACTGTTACCATTCTCAAATGCATCCAGTACAGAACTGTAATACACCGGTTCAATGTGTGATGCAACATCTTACATTAACACTTCCTACCCTGGAATGCACTTATAATAAATTGGCTCAAAGAGTTACACACAATTTTTTAAAGATACTGATTATATCTGCCACAGATAAAAACATTACATATCTCTATATTTCTATAAATTTATTCATTCTTGTCTGGTTTAATTTCCAGCAGGGGGGTCATAAACAAATTCATTTACTCAGCCAATATTTATTGAGAGAATTCTATGAGTTAGATATTGTGCTTGAAGCTGGGATTTAATAGTGAGCAAAACAGACACAATCCCTACTCTCATATGTTTGCAGTGTACAACAAAAAGAAAACCTATGCTCATATATAAAATTCAGACCATATATTCTTCCATTTAAGACTGGCCTACACTTTGCCTGTTTCAATAGACAGAATTCAATCAATTGGGGGGCCTGCTAAATCTTCCTATTTGATAATTAAGACTTAGAGTAAAAGACTTCAAAAACATGTAAACTAAGGACAGGTTAATATGAAAAAAATGTATCTTCTAGGAACTGAAAAAAATTTCAGGATAACGATATGTAACCTGAAGTAGGCATTCAGGGCCACTTGTATTACACAGACTTACAGACAAATTATATTAAATGAGGTTATCTATGTACCACCAATAGGAATATTTAGTGAATATTCATGAATATTAATCAATTGAAGGAAATATAATGTACTTAACACCTACAAAATATATAAAAATGTCAAGTTAAAATGAAGTATGCTCTTGTTTAGCTATGTAAAATAGTTTCGAGTGTCAAAATAAACACTAATATAAATGAATTCAAAGAATGAGTAAGTTAAAAGACAGAAAATAATCCAAAATTCAATGTCATATTCTTATAATGGTAGATTTCAGGGTTCACATTTTTAAAGTTAAAATAAAAATATATAAACATATGGAGGAAATTCGGAAGACTGGCATAGTTGCCGGATAGAAATCAAAATAGGCCAAATTTTACTGCCATACTTTCATCTACTCAGGTAACCACTACCTGCCTTTTTAAATGTCTCCATATTATTAATATACCTAAGTAAATAATTATATGAGCAAATGCAAGGGTACCCACTTTTATCCCTGTCAAAAAATCCTCTTCCATTAAAATGGCGTCACACCTTGAACTAAAATTTACTTTGGAAACAATTTTAGATATAGTTTCATTTCAATACACAGTTATGCCTCCATAAACTGGTTAAAAATATTAGATCTTTTAACTGTGAATGGATACTTCCTATAACCTCCTCTGGATAGGTTTTGTTTAAATGATGGAAGGAACCAGGTCATTAAGTGTACTCATCAAAGCAGCAAATCAGGAATTCCTCAAATGAAATCCCTCCCTAATATCTTCACCCTTATCAAAATCAACCGTCCTGGATTCAAAAACTCCTGAAATCACACTCATACACACACACACAAATCCACATTTAGTGTATATTACTATACAAATAGTGTAAGTATTGTAGTATTTATGTTGCTTTTGCAACATACCAGGAACACAAAGCAGCAGCAATTCTTGCATTATCTTCAGCTAATAACAGAAAAAGTTCTCCACACTACCACCATTTTAGCAGTAAAATTGGTTTACATTTTTTTCTCAGAAAATTATCTCCATGTTCATTTTTAAAAGCACAGTGTTATTTCAATACACAGTATGTAACTGAGCATCCATGTAAGTGTATTTCCCTTAGACATTCAAACCTAGGCCCATTGACAAACCCCCTGGGCTTTAACTCTTAACTGCTGGGAAACCCAGAGCTGTCACTTTTCAGGCAAATTGGGTTGGCTGGAGAGACCTCAACTGCCCAGTTCACAGTTAAACAGAAACAAAGACTGTTAACAGGGCAACAGAAGAAAAAAAAAACAATTCTTAAAACAAGTCTCTCTAAAATACGTGCTTTTCACCTTAACCATGCACTTAAACACTCTATGTATTTCTCTTGTTCTCTATTTTCTTCTCAATCTTGAGAATTCAGAAAACATTCAACTGACCGTTTTCAGCCATTAGAAGTATCTCAAAATGAGAATTAAAAAAATATATATTTACTTTCCAGCTGCAGTATTCCTCTTCCCTGGCTTCATTCCCCTAAGCCCACCTCTTTCATCCAGTGTTTTGCCTTCTGTTCTTTGTAAACACGTGCACATTTATCTAATTGAGTTTTAAAATGAAAACATAAAGCATGTCATGTAAATTAACCATTAGTAACTATGGGTGTGATCAGTGTATTTTGTTCTTGCTTGTAAATGGACCAGTACATAAGCAGTTCATTCCCAAAGGCAATTGGTTCCTTGAGCCAGCAAATGGAATGCTCAAGATAAGAAAGAAAATGCATGCTTCTCAAACGCCAACTGACAGTACAATATTCTTTTCTTACAGAAATGTTTGAGAAACGTATTTATTATACATGCAAATATCCAGAACACAAATGCAGTTATTTTTCAGGCCTGTTACTGCAAAGCTGTTTGCTCTTCCTACCACAATAGCTCAGGGTTCTGTCACTCTAGTTTGTATGTGAACCTCGATCACTTGATTCTGAACATCCTCTCAGAGATAATAATAAATTCCTATTTGAGAAATGGCATTTTCTTGCTAACTTAGTATTAAAGCAGAATGGTTTTTTTTTTAAAGACTAGAGGAAAATTTTTCCTGTATGCTTCCCGTTTTCCTTCTAGCCCAGATTCCAAAGATATTAAAATGCTATCTTTTAAACAAAAGGTTTCTATTTGTTGCCATGGGAGTAACTGAGAGGCTACATTGGTTTTCAGTAGTAACTACTGTGAATTCAGGCCTATATCTGGGTTGCCTCATTAAACAAAAGATACCGGTCGCTGTCAACAACCACACAGCACAACGCTCCCCTATTCCTCATCTTTATCTAGAAGGAATGGTACAGACGAGAAACACGTCTGTCACCAACCACTGGCCAAGAAACTCTTCTAGGCTCCGTCCTTTCGAAGGTTTGGTGGCTAGAGAACAGCTCTTCTGTGACACATTTGGGCTGGCCCTCCCGCCCCGCCCCCAATACACAGGCCCTTTCTTTGGAGGGCCAACCACTTGGCTTCCTCATCATCACTGCTCCGGGAATCCAGTTGCGAGAGTGCCCACCGTTCCCCCATTCCCTCTAGACCCCAGAGGGTAGTGATCATGGATGCACACCAGCCACTCCGCCGCAGGCCATCTCTTAACGTTTTCCGGGCTCGCCTCGCCACCCGCTGGGCCACACACACGGCTCCCCACGCCACCAACCCACGGGGAGCCACGGCCACGGCACTGGAAATTCAACCCTTCTGCCCACCTTTCCACCCCTGCGCCTCTGGCCGGAGTGATCTGCCATTTAGCAGATGCACAGCAGATAAGGCACAGTCCTCAGGGACACGAAAAGGAACAAGCCGAGGCACCGGGCAGGGCAGCCCGACCCCTCTGCTGCGTGCGTGTGGGACGCGCCCGCGCTCCCGCGCGGGTGAAGGCAGTGGCCGGGGGCGCGCCCGGGAGGGTAGGGGCAAGCCGCGGGGGGCGGGGGGCGCCAAGGGCAGCTGCCCGGCGGGGCCGGGGGTGGTGGGCGGGAGTGCGCAGAGGCCCGGCGGGAGGACCCGCAGCGGCCGGCCCCGGGCGGTACTCACCGAGCAGCAGCAGCTTGAGCTCCCGGCGGGCGTCCCGCTTGTCCCTGCGGAGCTGCCGCTCGATCTCGTCGTTGATCCTCCGGGCTTCCTTGGCCTCCTCACTCAGGCAGCACGCCATGATGGACTCCAGAGTCATTCTTCCAAAGTGCCTCCGCTGCAGCCCCGCCGGCACCCCCTGCTCACAGCGCGCACACACACCCTCCCGCCCTCGCTCCCCCGAGGCAGCGGTGGCCGCCGAGCCCCCGCCGCCCGGGCGCGCGTCCGGGACAAGCTTCGGGAACCGCCGCGTGGGCGGCGGCCAGGGCCGGAGCCACCAGGTGGGCCGGGGGCGCGGCGGGAGCCAACTGCCTGGGCCGACGGGAGAAGCGAGACGGGCGCGGGAGGCGGGCGCTGGCTCGGGGAGGCGCGTGAAGGAAGGCCGCCGCGCCCGGCCTCGCTCAGACGCCCGCGCCTCCTTCCCCGCGAACCGGCGTCCCGCCTCGCCCCCCGCGCCGCCGCCGCCGCCGCCGCCTGCGAGGCTCCCCTACGCCGTGCGCCTGGCGGCGAGAGCTCATCCACCGAGGTGTCCCCGCAGCGAGCGGCCGCCGACGGCTCCCCGCGCCCGGCGTGCCCGCTTCTCACCGCCGCCTGACACGGATCCCGGGCGCCCTCGGCCCTGTCCGCGCCCACCGCCCGGCTCGCGCGCAGACCCGGTTCCCGGCCCGCCCGGCAGCCGCGCGCTCCTCCGCCTCCGCCTCCGCCTCCGCCCCCGCCAGACGCCCACCCCCTGCCCCGATTGCCAGGCGCGGAGCGGCTGCTCAGTGCGCGCCCTCCCCCTCGCCACACACACACATTTTCTTCTTTCTCTGAACTGGAGCACAGATCCGGGAGGGAGGAGGCGGAGGGGACAGGCGCGGGAGGAGGGGAGCCGGGAGGCGGTGCCGCCCGGCCCCTCCTGGAAGGCTTTCTTGGGCTCGCGGCCGCCGCGGCGCGCCTCCCAGTACGGCTCTCGCCTCGCCCGCGCGGCTACCCGGTTGGGCTGGCCCCTGGAGCTCTGCTGGTGCCTCCTGCTCCCGCACCCTGGGCAGAGCCCGCGAGCGCAGCGGTCACGGCCGCCCCCAGCCGGGGGCCGGGTCGGGGCCGGGGCCGAGCCCGGTCGCCGACGCAGCCAGCGACCGCCGCTGCTTGTCAGGGCCGCCGCCGACCTCCGGCTGCCTGCCGGCCGGCCGGGCGTGGTGAGGCGGGAATATGGCGGCCTCTGCCTGCCTCAGCCCACTGGCCCGGGAGCGCGGCCGCGGCCCCTGCTGAAGTCGCGGGAGGCGGCCCTGCGGAGGCCCGCACGCGCTCCCCGCGGCGCCGGCGCTGGCGTCCGCCTCTCCCGGGCCCTGCCCGTCCGCTCCGCGGGGACGCTCCTCAGCCGCTTCTGTGTTTCCCGTTCCTATTTCTAAAACGCCATTCGGTTAGAAACTCTCACATCACCTCTGACCTCGGTGCAGTCTTAGAAAATAAGATCCTCTCTACTGTGGGGGGCGACTGAGAAAGGGAAGGCACTGGCACCGGTATCCGGAGGCGTAGCGGGGGGAAATTCACAGGAGAAGCTGTTCACAAAGTAACGTGAGATAGAGATCTAAATTCTGAGCAGAGAAAGGAAGCTGCCCAAGTTTCCAAAGAGCCTCCAGATAGGTTCCACCTTTCCGTGCCTTTGTTTTTTTGGTTGTTGGTTTTTTGTTGTTGCATTGGGGGATTTTCCAAGTTGTTTTGATTTTGTTTTACAAGTTCTCTTGTTTCTGACAAGGCACACAAAGTTTAACCGCCGAGTAAGTAATCAAATTTACCCTTCTACACTGAGATTGAATTATGGATGACTTCCGGGAAAATGTAAAATAATGTTGAATAAATGGAAAGAATGAAACAAGAGAAACTAAGATGACCTCAGCAAAATGGCATTCTAGTTTTTTTTTTTTTTTTGGTTTGTCATATTTGAGGCAGTTAACTGTCATGCATATTTCATTGTGATCGTCTACTGATAAATAGCACATGAAAATAATCTTTTTGCTCAATCAGGTTTTATTTGGTTTAATAGCTACAGGAGGTGAAACTCATGTTACTTCCTGCCTTAAAGAAACCTGAGGTCTTCAAAGAAAATTGGCTTTTATGAAGAAAACCACCTTTTCACGTTTCATGTGTTCTCTGAAGTGTCCCTAGAGCAACCTGCTGATCCAGAGTATAAAGTACGGTTCATGACTTTGCTTTTGCTACAGATCAAGAATTCACATAGGGTATTCTTAGACAACAGGTGTGTAACTTCCTTCTTTCATTTGCCATTACTCCAGCTTTCACACACACACACACTCTCTCTCTCTCTCTCTCTCTCTCTCTCTCTCTCTCTCTCTCTCTCTCTCTCTAAGCCAGGATTTAAATCAAGCAAGTCAAGATATAAAATGTATATTTTAGGTTCTCTCTTTAAAACCTAGAAAATTATTAAATTTCACCTTGGCCAGGAGAGCAGAGAGGGCAAACCTCGACCCTTTTATGTGAATACCTACAAAAAGCCGCTAGACTTGCTGTGAAATTTAAAATTAAGTGACCTCTTTCATTCTTTTTTCTTTCTTTTGCAGTTTCTTTCTTTCTCCTTTTCTCTCTTTTTCTAAAATCTCTTCCTCTTTCTTTCTCTTTCATTCTTTTTATTCTAAAAAAAAAAAAAAATTAAGTGACTAAAGAAATTAAAGGTTGAAATTCAGTGTATAAAAATAGAAAGTGGCTTCAGGAGAAAAAATTGCATCCTCCTAATATATGTATGTATATGAGCTTGAGAGACATAAAACACTAGAAAACCAAATGACAGGAAGCTTCAAGTCTCTGGTTTCCCACCCAAAGATCCTCTGAGACTTTTGAAAATGTATTTTAAAATGGGTCATCCGGCTATCAGGTAATATGTTTTGACTAAATTGACCTATTATTTGATGAATTCACCTGTTTTCAGTGGGTTATAGATAGCGTCAGAGTCTCTTTTGTCCACCCTTTATCCCCCCAACATCAGGAACACTCCCTGGCACTCAGATACTTGAATGGATACAAGTCAATAGGAGAATGTTTCAAGATTGGGGAGAAATCAGGAAGTAAGAAAACCCAACGCTCTACAGTGATAAAGCCATATATGAGTGTCAAGAAGGAAACAGGAAAAGAAATTCCAAGTCTGAGCCCAGATCTATCCAAAAACCTTTTCATATTATCTGGAGAGAATTTGCCAAGCAAATATTCCTAGAGACTAAGTCAAACAAAGAGAACCCATGCAGAAACTACTGACAGTTGACCATGTTTTTAAGCGCATACACTAAAAAACATGCAACTAGGCAGGGATCATGTTACAAAATCCCAGTTCATTCAGTCAACAAACATTATTCATTGCCTACTATGTGGAGGTAGCAGGTGAAGGCGCAGGAAGAGAGAGATACTAAAATGAATAAAATACAGTCCTTATCCTCAATAGGCTTATAATATTATTACATATTGAGGCTCTAAACAGCTATAATAGAAGACTAAAATCAATTTATATAAAAGTTGGGGTGGAAGTAACAATATAAAGGTATAAAAAGGAAGGGGAGAACTGGAAAAGATATGGCAGGAAAAGAGGCATTAAGATGCATGTTAAAGAAGGAAAAGTTTTCAATCACCTTAAAGTAAATCAGCAATTCCAAAGCACCCCTCACAGACAGTAAGATGATAAACCATTTTGAGAATTCAAGGACAATTACTAATGAGCTGAAAAGCAAATTGCAGTACCTCAGGAACATTGAACTTTGGAGAAAAACAGGAAGACTGTCACCTTTTCTATGGCTTCCTGAGATGGATAGCTAACCCTACAATCATATCACCCTGTCCTTTGGGAACTGGGAAAGAAAAACAGTAAAAGGCATAATTCAGTCTTAAGGAGTGGTTCTGTAGGCAAATAATGAAAAGGTGGTGCTCTTCTAAAACGATCTCCTGGGGAAGGAAAGGCCCATAGAGGTCATCCAACACAGGCAATATACAGTACCTCGCTCGTTCACAGTCACTAGCATGGCTGCTTCATATGCACCATATCACTGTCATTCTCTAGTGTTCTCTTTCTCTCTGCCCTCCTCTCCCTCAGAATTAGGAGATGCTTGAGAGCAGGGACCTTGTTTTTCATAACTTTTCATGGCACCAGAAAGAGGGCCTAGCCTAGAACAGCTGCTGAGTAAATAATGAATAAATGAAAGAATGGTACCACCTACATCATCAACAAACACACACTTGCAGACTGCCTGTCCCAGACAGTGTATTATGCCAGATGCCTGAGACATACAAAGCCCTTAAAGGCTTTATAATCTATTGGTGAGGCGGGCCATGTGCATCAAAGAATAAACAATACAAAATGAGAAGCATTCGTTGCTAACATACAGTATAGAAAATGGATTGCTAGTGGAGTTCAGGAGAAGCAGTTACCCAAGCTACCACTCAGATTAACCCAGAGTATGAGGAGGCACACGCTGGTCACCCAGAAGACTATTTAGAAATCAGCCTGAAGAGCATTGCAGATCCTACCAGAGCTGGGAAAGAGCTGTCTGGCCAAGGAATAAAGTGGATTTGCTCATGAGGAAGAAAGAGAAACCGACCCAGGGAGACGCTGAGAGCTGCAAATGGCGCCACCTAGAGGACCATTCTTATAACGGCAGAAAAACTGAGATTCTTAAGTGGAACTGTCCAGTTGAAAGAAGAGCAGGGCCAACATGGTGAAGACGAAAAACTAGGCATGAGGCACAACATCTTCCAAAACAGAAAATACCCACATTACAAATCCATATAACAGATATTCTAGAATCTAAATGAAGCACAGTACTTCAGTGACATCTTTCCTTTACTAAGCTCAGAAAATGTACCCAGGTAATCCTCTGATTCCAATCAAATGTTTTTATTTTGTGCTTATTTAGGGTTAGCAATATCAAGGGAAGAACTGTACTTTATAGTGTGAAGGCCACGAAAGTCCCAGTAGTCTGAATAACTCTCAAGGGCTTGTCAGATGGGAGCTTATTTTAAGCTGAGTACTGTTTCACCCAGAGAAGCTAATGTTTGATGAATGAATAAGCGAATGAATATGTACTAAAATCAGATCATAAGATACCAGGTCACCCAAAATCATGATCTACATCTATTCGGGGCCAGGTGCAGTGGCTTATGCCTGTAATCTTAGCACTTTGGGAGGCCGAGGCAGGTGGATCACTTGAGATCAGAAGTTCAAGACCAGACTGGCCAGCATGGTGAAACCCCGACTCTACTAAAAATACAAAAATTAGCCAGGTGTGGTGTCGCATGCCTGTAGTCCCAGCTACTCAGGAGGCTGAAGCAGGAGAATCACTTGAACCTGGGAGGCAGAGGCTGCAGTGAGCCGAGATTATGCCACTGCACTCCAGCCTGGGTGACAGACTGAGACTCCATCTCAAAAAAATAAAAATAAAAAAATTTTATTTGGGACCCAACAGGTCAAGGATGATTTAGCTCGTTTAGGAGTTTTCTTACTGTCCTGGACTTACTACAGATTGGACTCCCCTATCCTTGAAGACTTTCTGGATTTGCTGAATTCAAACCTAAGACCAAGGGTGCAAACTCCTGGTCTTTAGCCTGAAGAAGTGTTGTTTTTGACTCAGTGATACAACTGAGGTGTTAAAATCAGCTGCCTGAACAAAAACGTCAAGAGAGTTACATGAAAATCTGAAGTTACTGGTCATGATCTAGCAGCCGCAGGCTTATATTCCAATGACAATGCTTCCCACCAGCCTGATATACTTCCCATTCCGGCACCACTTGGATCAATTTACTTCTGCTTTTAGTAACATGCCGTACCTGTGGACAATGGAGGTGGGCCTCTGACAGGGAGCCATAAGAGAACTGGATATGGGGATTACTCATGTCAGGTTGATCAAGGCAATTGACATTTCTCTGTTTTTGTTTGCATGGTTCTAAATCAAGCAATCATTTATCCCATTACGTTCATCTCTTTTTGATGATTTCTCATGGAAAGCTCAATAACTAAGATTTTTGTCTATTTTGTTCACTCTTGAATCCAGCACCTAGAACAGTGCCAGGAGTATAACAGATGCTTAATAAACGTTTGTTAAATGAATGAAAATTAGATCTTCCAGTAAAAGAAGCCACATATTGGCCGCATGATGGTCTGTCTCTTTTTTTTTTTTTTACCTAAGCCAGTTGGTATGCACCAAAGCTTGGCTCCCTCTGTAAAATGTTCTTCAACCCTGTGCTTCAAAATCTTGCCTTCAGTGAGTTCACCAAGGAAAATTAGCCATCACTAGAGTATCCAGATAGTTGGGAAGCAATATTTTTGTTCAAAACCCAGATGGAAACATATATTAATTCCACCTAAATCAACTTTATAGGAAAGTTGATATTCCTATCACCAATTCATTTCAGGCCACATGCATGTTATACACTGGAGATCTTGACAAGATATATAGTCAGAGTTGTTAATTGCTCGTTGTGTGATAAATTAATGAAACACAGCATGTGCTGATAGAAAACACTAAGTAATTAAAGTGCCTGTTGTTCTGCCTTCTCAATGATTGAAATGGTCTTAATATGAATTTTTCAACTTGTTGTTATCTTTGTAAATTTTTCAACCTGCCATTGCGAATTTTATCAAGATGTTAAAGAAAGGTAATCACTTTTAAATTTTAGATAAATATAAAATATCCCCTCCTTTCCACAAATTTAGATATCAAAGTGTTCTCTCTTGCTTTGTTTTTTCTCTTATCCTTTCCTATCTCTTAGGCCTACCAAAATCGATTTGAGCCACAAAATTTCCAAATACCCCTTCCAAACTTGTTAATGTTTTCCAGCTTTGCATTCTTATACAAATTCCTAAGTGTTAGATTTGAGGTGAGTGCATTGGACAATATGGAATAGGGCCTGGAAGAAGATAAGTGGGTTTTTTGTTGTTGTTGTTGTTGTTTTCTGGCGGTTCACGCTTGTAATCCCAGCATGTTGAGAGGCTGAGCTGGATGGATCACGTGAGCCTCAGAGTTCAAGACTAGCCTGGGCAACATAGTGCAACCCTGTCTCGACAAAAAATAAAACAATTAGCCAGGCATGGTGTGGTGGCACATGTCTATAGTCCCAGCTACTGTGGAGGCTGAGGCAGAAGGATTGCTTGAGCCCAGGAGGCAGAGGTTGCAGAGAGCTGAGATGGCGCCTCCAGCCCAGGCAGATAGAAACCCTGTCTCAAAAATATAAAAAACAAATAAAATGTTGATTATTTGTTCATCCTGGAGTTTTGCATTAATGTAGATTTTTAAAGTATTGCATTAAAGTATTACCTATCCTGATTATTGAGATTTTTGATGCCACTTAAATTTTGCACCCAAAGCAAATGCCTCATCTGGTCCCAGCTCTGGCGCAGAAGTTATTATGCATGACTTGGTCTACAAACTGGAGAACTTCTCACTCTAGGGAAGGAATGAGCAATTAGGGGTGGGGGTTATTTATTCTTTACAGCTTAAAAATATATATTATTGCTGCCTGTGGAACTAGAACAAAAGAACTGGGTTGAAAAGCCATTGGTTGTCCAAATGAAAGCAGCAGAAGTTTCCACGCTCTCTCCAACAGTCAAAAGAAATAATGAGAAAAATGAAACAAAAGAAATGATGAGAAAGCATTACATTTAGGCTATTTGGCTTACATTAAGAAGCAAAGTTCTTAGACTAAAGAGACGTCTGAGGCTATGTAATTTACGGATTTTGTTTTAATCTGGCAATCATTTCTTGAAAACAAAGCCTACCAAAAAGCTAGTATATAAAAGAGTAAAGGTGACATGGAATCCCCACATCTTTCCTCTGTCCTATTCTCTGAGGCCATGTTCAAAACCTCTGCACTAATCCAGTTACCACAGAGGATCACACCTAGATGGTCTATAAGTTGATCCAGGCCATGCAGCCAAAAAGTGGCAGAGGCTGGCTGTGGTGGCTCACACCTGTAATCTCAGCACTTTGGGAGGCTGAGGTGGGAGGATCACTTAAGCCCAGGAGTTGGAGATCAGCCTGGGAAACATAGTGAGACCTCATCTCTACTAAATTAATTAATTAAAATCAGCCACGCATGATGGCATGTACTTTTAGTCTCAACTACTTAGGAGGCTGAGGTGAGAGGATTGCTTTAACCCAAGAGGTCAAGGCTGCAGGGAGCTGAGATCACACCACTACACTCCAGCCTGGGTGACAGAGTGAGACCTTATCTCGAAAAAAATAAAAATGAAAAGAAGTGCTAGAAGTCAGACTAGGATGTGGGTTATCTCACTCTGAATTTTCTTTTCCTGATACCCCTTCCATGGTCTCCAGCTTTCCTGACCTCAGCATTTCTATTCATCTTTTTTGAAAGGATCAATGTTCACTTAACCTTTTACCTATTCTCAGGAAGTCCATAACTTAATGATAATAAATTAAGGTGCCCTTGTAGGAGCATTTGCATTTTCAATCAAATCAAGGCTTCAGAGTAAAACAAAGATTCTGACCCCTGGCTGCACATTAGAATCACCTGGGGAGCCTTTAAACCAAACTGGATGCCAGATTCTTACCCCAGATACTTGGATTTAATTGGTCTGGGGTGGAGCTTGGTATGTTTTTAGTAATTTTTTATGCCTCCAAGTATTCCAATATGTAAGCAACATTGAGAACAACTGAGTTACAGCAATAAACTAATTACATGTGCAGGCCTCAGCCAGGAAGTGGATGATGTAGCCATAATTATACACTCAGACAGGGAAGTAAAGGCAGTCCCATTTAGGACTAGGCCAGTGCTAGGCTCAGTGCTCACTGGAACCAAGCTAGCTCCCTTTCCTCACCTGCTGCCCATTAGACCTGGAGACATTTTTTATGTTCTTCCCTGCCCCCCATGCCTGCATTATTTTCTTAATTTTGTTTTTCAATTTTACACAAGAAGTAAGTCTCCCTCCTACCCCCAACCCACCTTTCACCTCCCCAGGGGCAGCTAGTGTGACTAGTTTCTTTGGCAGACTTCCAGAAATCCCTGTACATAGGTAGACAGATGTATCTTTTAGTTACACAAATGGGTGCATACTATACAACCTATTCTGTAATATACTGTTCCTACTCACAGTGTATCACAAATGGGTCTATATCACATATTTTTTCTTTTTGACACTGCATAGTATTCTATTACAGATTCCCCACAATTTTTTAACCAGTCTATTATTATTATTATTATGACAGGGTCTCTCTCTTTTTCCCAGGCTAGAGTGCAGTGACACAATTGTTGCTTACTGTAGCCTCAAACCCCTGGACTCAAGCCTCAAACTCCTGAGCCCAACCAGTCCATTATTGATAGATATTTGTTTCAACTATTGTGGTACTTTTATAATCAATATTTAAGCATTTAGTCCTTTGCACTTCCCATGAACTTTTTTATTTATTAAATATGCTTCCAAGATTATTTTAGTGCCTGTTTAGTGTTCCATTGTTTGAATTTATAATAATCTATTCAAACAATACTGTATTGTTAGACATTTATGTTGTTTCCAGTTCTTTTTCATTACGAATGATGCTGCAATGAACAATACTTATATATAAATCTGTGTGTGTATCTTCATGTCCCTAGAATAAATTTCACAGAGTAGAATTATTGGGCCAAAGAACATACACTTTTTAAGGCTTTTGATATATAGTGCCAATTGTTCTCCAGAAAGTTGGTAGCAATTTATACCCACCAGCAACATATAAAAAGTCTCGTTCCCCCATCTTTGCTAAACCACAGGTACTGATTGTAAAATTATGAATGGGTTTGTGTCAAAATACTTGTGATTTTTTTCTAACTGTAATTTTGAGGGGTTTTTCCATCATTATAAACTACTCTGAGGCTTTAATAATTTCAGAGACTTTTACAAACCTATGTGTCTACCTACGAATCATTGTAACCAGAATTTTATTATAACTAAGTAGTAAACCACATGTCTAAAGCTGAGTTTTTAAAAGTTGGAAGTCCTCTTTCATATCTATCTTATTATGTCACAGGTTACGTGCTGTTCATTTGCTACTACTGTACTTATAGGGGAAATTTTCATATATAGTACATTTGAATTAACTGCAAAAGCTAAGAGCTGGATTAAGTAAGGGTAAAGCAATTTCTTGGAAACTCTTTTTGACCATTTGCTGCTCAAGTCTTTTAAAAGTCATCACACACCATTTCTTTTGGACCCTTTGTCCTGCCAAATGATGACTATCTGAAGATCTGGAATCACTCAAATGCACCTAAATTATGGTTAGAATTTACCTGAAGTACATACCTTGCAAGATTTTTTAGTAGGGCCTGCCTGAAGAATTTCGAGGCATGTGGTGGAATGTCAATGAGATGGCAGATTGCTCAGATGCCTGTTGTTAGCTCTGAAATGCCATCTAAGCCATGTCATTGTGCCAAAGGTATTTATTTGAGTGTACATCTTTCTGCAGGGATGGATGCAAGGCTGCCAATTCCACTAACTGCAATTCCAGGACTACAGATTCTAAACTTCTTCAAGGCAGGAGTAGAAAAAGAAAGGTTATCTGAGGATTCCAGGATCATTCTCGTCTCTTCTCCATGAGAAATATCTCAATGTCTGGTTGATCTGCAGGAGGTTGGTGCCCTGACTATATAGAAGGCAGAATATTGGTAAAATGGAAATAACTTGTGTCTCATCAATGAAGCATATTCAAATGATTTTTTTTTTTGACGGAGTTTTGCTCTTGTCGCCCATGATGGAGTACAATGGCACAATCTCGGCTCACTGCAACCTCTGCCTCCCGGGTTCAAGTGATTCTCCTGCCTCCCAAGTAGCTGGGATTACAGGCATGTGCCACCACACCTGGCTAATTTTTGTATTTTAGAAAGAGGGTTTCACCATGTTGGTCAGGCCGGTCTTGAACTCCTGACCTCAGGTGATCCACCCTTCTCGGCCTCCAAAGTGCTGGGATTACAGGCATGAGCCACTGTGCTCGGCCAAATAACTTTAATGTTATTTATTCTCAGGCCACATTTGTCAATTTAGACTAAAATAGAAATTTCTTTACAAAGGAACCTCAAACTCCTTGACTTAACTATAAGATGACTAGGACTCAGTAGGCTTAGTATCCAGGTAATGGGAGAGAGTTCAACAGGAGTTGGGGATCATGCTAGTTTGCCTACTGAGGCCTAATAAGATAGATCCTCCTGTAGATTCTGCCCATGGCAGATCAGTATTACATAGTGTGCAAGGATTACAACCATATGAGCTTACAGCTCAAATAGCCCCATTCGTTCTTTTTATTCATGTATGTATAAAGTCATTTTATTCATATAGGTACCGATCCATTTTATAACAGGTCAGAACACAGAAAAAGGAAGAAGTCTGTGATTGGAAGGACTCAAGACAGTATCAAGAAAGTTGGCCACAAGACAAAAAGGTTGGAACCTGGCTTTATTTCCTGGGAGGGGCCAAATTCCCTGGGAGATTAAATTCAAGGCAGGTTAGCAGAATAGAACTCACAGTAGGAGCCAAATCTGGTGCACTACCTCAGAGTTGAGATTTATCACAGAGTGGCCTGATGCTGATCCCCAGAAAATAGGGCCAGAGTCAGCCAGTCCTGAATTGATCCAGAGAGCTGGAAATGGGCCATACCTGCACTGGAGACCAAATGGCCCCATGTGCTGTTTGGAGGAAGTTGGCAGAAGGACTTGTGCTTGACAGTTCTTTTCTTCCCTTTCCAAGCACAGTCAGCTTAGTAATTTCCAGTTCTGGATTGACTTAAAACAAGTTTCCAAAAACTTTAGATTTCTTCAGTATTAAACATTTATTATTATGATGATTATTATGATTGTTATTATTTTGAGACAAAAATCTTACTCTGTTGCCCAGGCTGGAGTGCAGTGGTGCGATCTCAGCTCATTACAACCTTGGCCACCTCCTGTTGGCCAGACTGGTCTTGAACTCCTGACCTCCAGTGATCCACCCACCTCTGACTCCCAAAGTGCTGGGATTACTATGCCTGGCCCTCACTTTTTGTTTATTCTCCAAATAAAGACTTTTCTAGGCTGAAAAAAATACCAAACCCAAATGGATATATTGTTCCAAAGCTTTACTCATAGGTGAGTTTTTTAAACCATGAAATTTCAAAAGTATTAATATTGCTTCTAGGATATAAAATGCAACCCAAAAAAAAAACACTTCTGGAACTCTCAATGTTTTATTCTGTATGGTAATTGTTAGTATGTAGTAATTTTTTTAAAATTTTCTTGTGAAAAGTAGAACAAGACAAAAAAAAAAAGAAAAGAAACCTGTTAGAAAACCTTATGATACCCAATTGTAAAGAAAGGGCAGATGGGGAATAAGTCTCAGTATAACAGTGGATCATATCCAAAGTAAATATCATGTTTCTCATCATATTGCATAACAGGATTTTCTGAATTAGAAATGGCACACATGCTTAGTATACAAAATTTGGGAGATACAAAATGTATTAAGGAAAAAATGAAATACTCTGAAGCCCATCATGGTCAGTATTTTGCTATATGTATCACTTGTCTATCTTATTCTTGTTCTATGCTTACCAAGTAAACATGCATTTTTAAAAATATAAATAAATACATATTTTGAATTTCTGCTCTTTTTACTTAGTAATCTAACATGTTTTTTTCTTATCCATCCAAGTTTTATAACATGATGTTATTTCATCATATGAGCATTTAATAATCTATATTTACCTTTCTCCCTTTGGTGCACATTGAAGTATTGGTATTGACTTATTCTCTCACTATTAGAAATAGGACACTATATCATGAACATCTTTTGTCTTAAATCTTTTTTTTGAGACAGGGTCTTGCTCTCTCGCACAGGCTACAGTACAGTGGCTTGATCACAGCTCACTGCAGCCTTGGCCTCCCAGGCTCCGGCTATCTTCCCACCTCAGCCTCCAGAGTAGCTGAAATTATAGGCATATGCCACACCCAGCCAGATTTTTTATTTTTATTTTTTGTAGAGGTGGAGTTTCACTATATTGCCCAGGGTGGTCTTGAACACCTGGGCTCAAGTCACCTTCTTGGCGTGGCCTTTCAAAGTGTTGGTATTACAGGCATGAGCCACCGCACCCAGCCCCTTGTCTTAAATCGTTATGAGCATCCCTGAATTGATATTACAGTCAGAACTGTAATGAGTAGGACAGAGGATTCTCATCATAACATAGAATACTTTTATAGACTTCTTTCGAAACTGGAAATTTACCAAAACCTAGAGGAGATAGTCCTGTTTCTTCATCTTAAACAAACTCTTTGATTCTTACCATCTGTCACAGCCTGCTGTGTTGGTCTTCATGTCTCATTTCTCCCACCTGGCCACTGCTGCTCGCATGGTGTTTACTCTGGAAGGAATGCCACCTGGTAGCAAGGGGCAAACAGCAGAGGAAGCCAGGGCCCAGACCTACAACCAATGAAGGACACTAGGTGTGCACTGCAGGAGCCATTCCAGCTGCAGGACTGAGCATAAAGGCACAGCTGTCACCAGATTCAGCATCCCCCAGGCACAGCAGGAGCTGTGACCATACAGGGCTATGAGAGGGAATAGGAGCCTAAATAAAGGTAGTATTGCTCTAACAAATGGAAGGAGCCAGCTGGGCAGAATCCAGAATGAGTACTCTAGGGGGAATAGGTAGACATGAATTACACGTAAGATTGTCCATATGCTTAGCTGAGGCTAGAGTTCATAAGCAAGGAGCCGGCCTGTACAAACAGGAAATGGCTGGAGTTAGACAAGGAAGCACTGTACAAACAGGAAGTGGCTAGAGTTAGACAAGGAAGCAAGGAAACGGGTTCAGGCCTGGGGCCACACTTATGGAATGAGAAAAAGTGCTGACTTGGGGCTCACGTAAATGAAAAAATGACCTGTAGCACAAATCCCAGTTAGGGGGAGGCATATCAGTTAGACTGGGCTAGGCTATGCTGCAGTAATAAATAACCCTGAAATCTGAATGGCTTACAACAACATTGTACTTCTTCCTCTGCTGCCTGGCCACTGCATGTCACAAGAGGGCTCCAATCCACATTGTCCTCGCCCTGGAATCCCAGGTGAATGATCTACATCATCTACAGTTGTGGCAGGGGGCTGGCTAGTGCAGCACTGACACTTAAATGCTCTGGTTAGAAGGGATGCATTCACTTCCACTCACATTTCCTTGGCCAAAGCAAGTCACATGGCCATGCTTAACTTCAATGGACCATGTGATTGGAAATGGCAGAAATGGAAATTTCCATGAGCATTGGCAGTGGCTACCGGGTAATGACAAATGCTAAATTCAATAAAGGGGAGAACATTCAAGACATTTAGCTTACTTGGGATCCAGACTTCTTTTTCTCTGAAAACTCTGGTCGGTCTTAATTTTCAGTAGACTTGGAGTCCTGTTCCAACTGAGAGCTTGAGAAGGAGGAGCATGGACATGGCAGGGCTGATTCTATGGGATGGTGTAGTTACACAAGCACGACAGCAGTGACACCTTGAGCTCATGACTGAATCCAAGGAATTCGAAGCATGCCCTGGCTGTAAGGGTGGTCACCTTACCTCTTCTTAAAACTCCTACTTTTAGATACTTGTTGGCAAACTGACACTCCCCAAGCAGGGTTATTATAATTTAGCTCTCCTGGAGGGATAAAACAATTTGTGTGCATTCAAATACATAGTAATGTCAAACAGCTGAATGATAGCCTAAGGCATGTTTATCTCAGATGAATTTGGGAAATTTAGCTTTAAGTAAGATAAGTAAAAAGCCACCCTGTTATCTCCTCCTGGTGACAATGACAAAATGACACACTCTTAGTTTCTGGAGGGGTTTCTTGGACACTTTATAATCCCCAAGTATTTGTAGGCATCTGCTGTGCTCCTGGGACTGTGCAGGGAGCAGCTCCTGACCTTCAGCAATTATGCAGTCATACCAGCAAAATGAAAAGAGAAAGTAAGTGCTCATTTACCAAGGCATTTATTTTAAACATAATTCAAATGTGGAGGATCTTAGGGAGTTTCAGAAAAATGCTGGTTTCACATTCATGTTAACAAGAAAGAAGCTTATGGCTTTCTTTTCCATAATAAGCTTTTCTAAATGCAGAGATTTCTAACTTAGATGTAGTTCATCCGATCTAAAGAGACGGGAGGGGAAGAATCAAGTAAATTCTGCAGAAATTATTTATTTTACTATAGCACCATACAAATGTCATGTCAGTGCCAGGAGAAAGTATGAGTTATAAACATTCTCCAACATGGGATATATTTTGGTTAATTAACAGTATACAGTCTACAAGTCAAGCTTCTTAACTGATTTGCAAAAGGTTAAGGTTATCAAAACAGGCTTCACGGTCAACACTACATTTATTTCTTGAATAGATTCTGGTGAACTGCTTGACCAGAGTAAGTATGTGGTTCAATTTCTGTCTGCATGGGATCATTTAAGTAACTGTGAATGAAGTAATAAATGTTTACATATTTTTACAAAGTGTGAGAAAATGAAGAGCCCTAGAAATGTACTTTGTTCTTTAAAATGTTTTATTCCCTTTCTTTCTCAGCTATAAGAACTATTATAAATTTTATCCCTTCAAAAGAAGACATATATGATATAAATAAAATATTTGACATTTATTAAAAATTTGAAACAATAAAAATATACTTCAGGAAATACTTTTGTGATATATTTATTGCAAATCTTAGGAAGCCTTTAAAAGAGAAAAAAAAATGCCCTCAGAGGTCTTTTTCCACTTGTCAATAGTCAATTCAGTTAAATTGACCAAAAGTGGAAGTCTTACACTTTATAATTTACTTTGGTGACACTCAATCTTCATGTAACAAATATTGTTCATACTAGAAAAACAATTCTGGCATCATTTATTCTGAAGCAGGTATTGAAAATGATATAGCCATCGCATAGTAATTTTTACAAAATTGAAGACATGAAACCTTGTTTTATGTGTCATGCCCTTACACCCGTTTCATTGAGAATGTATTTATAGTTAGCAACAGCAGCAAGTTCAAAAGGCACTAACATTTTGTGTGGCTCTGTACTTCAGTGGCTCAGTGGTTTGTTGAAAAAGATACAGCTTAAAACATTGGAGATTTTTAAATATGGGCTAATTATAGCCAAGAAATTCAAAACTGACTAAATTTAACAGACTGATGTAGTAAGGCTTTCCTTAAAAATACGATATTATTTAAAGGGGATAATTCTTATTTTGCATATTCTCAGCTGAGGTCTTTAATTTCTTCCATTTTTTGGTGCTTTTAGAAGATTATTATTTTAATTTTGATCTCCATGTTCCTGGATATAAACTCCTGCCCTCCTATTCGCATCTTGCTAACTGTATCAATTCATTTTCTTTGGTGGAGATTTATTTTTCTTTTTAAATTAATTGTTAAGCATTAGTGACAGTATGAAGAAATGGGCATGCTTTTGTCTTATAAATTGGCATTCTTCTTCTGGAGAGAAATTTGGCAACAAAAAAATAAAGCCTGAAAAATATACGTATCCATTGACCTAGTAATGACATTTCTACAAATTTATATGAAGGATTTAATCAGGATGTGAACAAATATTTATTTATGGAGTATTAATCACTGTTAAAACAGATTACACAAAAGATGGGAACAACCCAGGAGTCAAATATTAGGAAATTGGCTAAATATATTATACCATATCCATATGATGGAATATGGAGTAACCATGAAAAATCATGCCAGATAAAAAATACCTAATGATGGTAGAAAAAGTAATGTCGGATACATTTATTTGTTAAGTAAAAAACTAGGTATCAATGTGAAAGAATACTCCTAATTATGTTCTAAAAATTTGTATATACACATATATATCAAATAGTAGCTATATTTCTCAGGATGGGGATTTTGGGCTATTTTTTCTTTATATTTTTTGCTCTTCTGTATTTTTGTTTTCAAAATGAACCATTTTACTTTTGAAATTTGAAAAACACCCAACAATTTTTTTTTCTTTTTTGTTTTTTTGAGATGGAGTCCCACTCTGTCCCCCAGGCTGGAGTGCAGTGGCACAATCTTGGCTCACTGCAACCTCCGCCTCCCAGGTTCAAGCGATTCTCCTGCCTCAGCCTCCCAAGTAGCTGGGATTACAGGCATGTGCCACCATGCCCAGCCAATTTTTGTATTTTTAGTAGAGACAGGATTTGACCATGTTGGCCAGGCTGGTCTCAAACTTCTGACCTCAGGTGATCCACCCATCTCGGCCTCCCAAAGTGCTGGGATTGCAGGCATGAACCACCACACTCGCACTGCCCCCACCCCCACAAATTTATTAAAAATACATTTGGCTGGGCATGGTGGCACATGCCTGTAATC
>PVKP010028822.1:0-29688 GCA_004027715.1 Plecturocebus donacophilus | reverse complement strand
GGTTTGTCAAAGATCGGATGGTTGTAGATATGTTGTGTTGCCTCCAAGGCCTCTGTTCTGTTCCATTGGTCTATATCTCTGTTTTGGTACCAGTACCATGCTGTTTTGATTACTGTAGCCTTGTAGTATAGTTTGAAGTCCAGTAGTGTGATGCCTCCCGCTTTGTTTTTTTTGCTTAGAATTGACTTGGCTATGCGGGCTCTCTTTTGGTTTGAATAGATTTAAAAAAAAAAAAATGGCTCGGTACGGTGGCTCATGCCTTTAGTCCCAAAGTTTTGTGAGGCCAAGGTGGGAGGATTACTTGAGCCCAGGTGTTTAAGACCAACATGCGCAACATAGTGAGACCTTGTCTCTACAAAAAAACAGAATTAAAAAATAAAAATCAGCCAGGCATGGTGGCATGTGCCTGGAGTCCCAACTGCTTGAGAGGCTGAGGTGTGAGGATTGTTTGAGCATAGAAAGTCAAGGCTGCAGTGGCCATAATTTTGCCACTGCACTCCAGCCTGAGTGACAGAGTGAGATCCTGTGAAATAAATAATAAATAAATAAATAAATAAATAAGAAAGATCCAACTGTATGCTGCATGTAAGAAACACAGTTTACCTATAGAAACACATATAGACTGAAAATGAAGAGACAGAAACAGATGTTTCATGCAAATTAAAGCCAGAAGCAAGTAGGAGTAGCTATGCTAATATTACATAAAAGATTTTAAGTCAAAAACAGTTTTAAAAAAAGACAAAGAAGGTCATTACATAACAATAAAGGGAAAAGGATATAACAATTCTAAATATGCCCCCAACACTGGAGCAACCAGATTCATAAGGCAAATATTACTAGATCTAGTAACAGGGGATTTTAACACCTGTTGGACTTTAGACAAAATGGACCTAACACACATTTACAGAACATTTTATCCAACAACTGCATAACACACATTCTTCTCATCAGCACACGAAACATTCTTCAGAAATAAAATGTTAGATAATAAAAATATCAATAAATTTAAAAAAAATCAAAATCATATCAAGTATCTTCTCAGACCACAATGGAATAAAACTAGAAATAAATACCAAAGGAACTTTGGAAAGCATACAAGTGCATAAAAATTAAATGACACGCTTCTCAACAACCATTAGGTCAATAAAGAAATTAAGATTAAAAAAATCTTGAAACACATGAAAATCAATACACAACATACCAAAACCTGTGGGATACAACAAAAGCAATACTATGAGGGAAGCTTATAGTGATAAAAACCTAGATCAAAAAAATAGAAAGGTCTCCAATAAGCAATCTAACAGTGTACCTCAAGGAACCAGAAAAGCAAGAATAAACCCAAAAGTAGCAGAAAAAAGAAATAATAAAGATTAAGGCAGAAGTAAATGAAATAGAGCTTAAAAATACAAAGAATCAACAAAACAAAAAGTTGATTCTTCAAAAATATAACCAAAATAAACCACCAGCTATACCAACCATGAAAAGAAGAAAATCAGTATATCAAAGTGATACCTGTACTCACATGTTTATTACAGCACTATTCATGATAAAAATATGAAATCAATCTGTGTCCATCAACAAATGGATAAAGCAATGTGATATATTTACACACAATGGGATACTATTTGGCTATAAAAAATAATGAAATCATGTCACTGCAGCACCATGGATAAAACTGGAGGTAATTATGTTAAGTGAAATCATGCAGGCACAGAAAGAGAAATTCTGCATGTTCTTACTCATATGTGAACTCTAAAAACTTGATTTCATGAAGATAGAGAATCAAATGATAGATGCCAGAGGCTAGGAAGGGTATTCTTCACATAGGAGGGAAAAATAAAGAGATGTCGATGAATGAGTACCGGCTTATTGTTAGAAGATTATAATGTTCAAAAGCAGACAAAGGTGACTATCGTTAGCAACAATATATTACATATTTCAAAGTAGCTGGAAGAGAGGACTCGGAATGTTACCAACATACAAACATGGTAAATACTCAAGGTAATGGATGCTCCAAATACACTGACTTGACCATTAGACATCTGTGCATGTAAGAAATGCTCACATGTACTCCATAAATATGTGAAATATTGTATAAGGATAAAGAAAAATATATGTACATATATAAGCATTATAACTGAATTTTAAAAATAAAAATAACAGAACTGCTATATGATTCAGCAATCCCGTCTGTGTATATACCCAAAGGAAGTGAAATCAGTATGTCAAGGAGATATCTGCACTCTTAGATTCATTGCAGCATTATTCACAATAGCCAAGATATGGAATCAAACTACATATCTGTTAACAGATGAATGGAGATAGAAAATAGAGTACTGTATATTTACAGATAATAGAATATTTATCACTCATAAAAAGAAGGAAGTCTTGCTGTGTTTACAAAATGAATGAATCTGGAGGATGTAATGCTAAGTGAAATAAGCAAAACCCAGGAAGACAAATACCATATGATCTCACTTATATATGGAATCTAACAAAGTCAAACTCATAGAAGCAGAGAAGAAAATAAGTGGTAGCAGGAGACAGTGGCATAGGGAATAGAAAGATATTGGTTAAAGGGTACAAAATTTAAGTTATGTGGGATGAATAAGTTCTAGAGATCTAAGGTATGGCAAGGTGACTGCAGTTGATAATATCGTATTGCATTCTTCAACTTTGCTAAGAGAGTAAATCTTAAGTGTTACCACCAACCACCACCACCACCAGCACACACACACACGAAAAGCTAACTATGTGAGGTGATTAGCTTGATTGTGTTAATAATTTCAAAATGTATATGTACATCAAAACGTGGTACACCTTAAATACATGCAATTTTTATTTGTTATTTATGCCTCAATAAATCTAGGGGTGGAAAGAGAATTGTAGTATCAAAGGAATACTGCCTTGGTGATGGGGGGAGAAGAAGGGGACTTAGGAATGAAGTTATTGCTAACATCAGTCTTTAGTCTAAGCAGTACAGCAGTGTTCTTCATGACTGTCTTGTCCCTGGCTTATCTATCTGGCTCTGCATTTCATTATCCTCCAAGAGTGTACCAAGCTCCCACTTGCTGTTGACCCCCACGCACTTTTTCCATCTTCCTGTGAACTCTCTCCTAGCATCTACTCCTGTCTGGCGGCTGCTTATCTGGCTGCTGCTAATAACATCATCAAATCTTGTGAGAACTTACTATCATGAGAATAGCATGGGGGAACCGCCCCCATGATCCAGTTACTTCCCACCGAGTCTTTTCCATGACACATGGGGGTTATGGGAACTACAATTCAAGATGAGATTTGGATTCGGACGCAGCCAAACCATATCACGCCACTTCTTAAGTGATATCTTTTTGCCCATTTTCCAAAATAATTTTTCTGGCTCTAAAAGTAAATACTTTCATTGTAGAATATTTGAAAAACATATAACAATAATAAAGTATAAAATGAAATCACCAATAATCCCATCAATCAGAGATAAGAATAATTAACATTTTGATTCTGTAGTTGCAGTCCTTTTCTCTAAATAAAAATGTAAGTTTCTTATTACAAAAATGTGGCAATACCTCACATACCATTTTCTAACACAGTTTTCCCCTTTAATTTATTGTGAGCATTTTTCAAATTCAACTCCTCTAAAATAATCCTTAGTGGTTGCTTCAGATTCAGTTATGTTTACACACCATAATCCATTAATACAGTTCTCTATGCTCTAACATTTAAGTTGTTTTCATTTTTTTGCTATTACCAAAAGCATAACTTTCTTTAAAAATAGTAAGGAATAAATTTCTATTGCCACTATCACTGAATCATTTTTTTAGAATGCTACACAAATCAAGTTTAGGGAGTGAAAAGCCAGAAAGAAAAGATCACTTTGGTAGCAGTGTTGAGAATGTTTACAGGCTGTTTAAACAAAGGGTAAGATGACTTTAAGGAAGAAGTTCTACTCACCAATGGCACAGACGACTAGCGTTTGAGCAAAGAGCATAAGGCAGAACCACATACAGAAATGCTGAAAAGGAATGTGAGGAAAATTGAAGAACAAGACAATGTAGAGAGCAAAGCTGAGATCCTAAAATGATTAAGTAGCAATTTTGTTGATTTTAATGGTAAACCAATCAGGTGCTAAAAATAGCAGAGGTTCATGAAACAGTCTGATGCAGAAAGCCTGTAGACAAGGACTGTGTGACCTCCTTGCTCACAGCTGTGCATTGGGTTTTAGTATCAAGCCAGTCCAGTTAACATCATGGTATTTGCAGACATGAAATTGTGCCTGCATATAGAAAAACATGAGATTATACCTGCATATCATCTAAGTAGGACAAACACAGTGCAAGTCTGCAAAATTCTGTCCATATCCAAAATGTCTCTGGGAAGTCCAGTCCCTGGTGATTTATTTGTCCTACCCCATAAGTAACGTCATTTTGAAACGATTTTTAATCCAAATGATTTTCTTCAACTTGAAATGGAAACATGTGAGAATATAAAGAAAATAAAAACACATTGAGTCAGAAAGTGTTTTTCTCCATATTCACCACATTCAGAATTGCTTAGAGACACGATGGATATTTTCAAAGAAAAAATATGGATATAATTCCCCAAGACTCTTCCCTTGTTCTAAGTACAACCCAAGCAATAGCCCATTAGGGAGAGCTCTGACTCTCATCTGTAATTTGTGTCATGAAAGATAGTGCCAAAATTTTTTCACTCTTTAGATCTTCTCAGAGAGATATTCACAGTTGAACAAATGAAAATGTTTGTGACATTAAGAGGCAGCAGTGTGTCCTGGCCTATAGTTTGTATCACAAGTGACAGGTCTGAATTGCCTTCTACTCAGGCAAGCAAAAGAGAAAGTTAAAAAAGAAGTTCAAGGATTAAGTTTCCATGTGTGTCTCCATTCACAACAGATGGCCTCCACACGGACAAGCTTTACGCATTTGGTGATCTCCAGATGGGCAAATAAAATGCCATTTTGATCTTATTGTAAATTTGGGAGGGAGGTTGTTACAATCTTTCAATCAAACAAAAAGGAAAATGAATTTTCTCCAGGCAGGGACCTTAAGATAAAAGAATAAACATTAAGGCAGTATAAGGATTCTACGTGTAAATATATCACTCTTTACTGAAACTTAAAGTTTAATTTGCTGCAAGCCTTAGAGAAATTGTTGAGCCATTTTGAATGGTTATACATATGATCCATTCAAGAAAAATCTTATATTCAGATTTTGGCAAGTCCTATGAAATTCAATATGCATTGGGAAAATAACCTATTATAATAGTTTCCTTGAAGATTTTGTTTTATAATTATCTTCCTATTTAAAGCACACATCCTTACAATTATGAAGTTTTTTTCTCTCTGCTAAGCAGTCAGTTTTTGCTATTATTCTAAAAATGTATCACTTCTTTTTCATTTTCACAACTAAAACCACATCCATATCATCTGGTGCCCCTTTGATTTATGCAACACTGCGCACAGTTGATGCCTTGCCTTTGATTTGGTGTTTCATTCTGCTTCCCAACCTGAGCCATTCTCTTCAATTTTCTTCTCAATTATGTGACACCCCACCCCATCGCATGCACACACACACCACACATGCACACACACACACACACACACACACACACACACACACACACCCTAAAAATATCTAATTTCAGTAGCTACCCCATGACTGAAGTCCAGGATCCTGACTACAGCAAGGACATTTAATTATCAATTTGGAAAAATACTGGTCTATATAAACTTAATTCTGAAAAGCAATTGCTCTACTTTGAAAATAGGACAATGATAATATATACATGGGTACAGTGTAGTTATGCTAGTGATAGATACACTAAAAGCCCTGACTTCGCTGCTATAGACATCAGTGTAACAAAATTACACTTGTATCCAATGTCTTGAAACAAATGGAAAATTTTAATCTTAATACATACAGTTTTGATTTTGTAATTATATTTAAATATCACAGACATTTAAATATTAAATATCAACTTTGCATTTCACACTAGAACACCAAACTTAGCCAACACACTCATATGGAAGTATTTGATTAATGCCTGCATCTTTAATTAAAGCAAACAACCTAGCCCAGTTCTAAGCATACAGTTAACTCTTAATTAATAATGATGGAAAGATTTTTTTAAGTCTATGAATGTCTGAATTGTTTTTAAATGCGGTAGCCTTTGATAGCTACAATATAGCATATTCAAGTGAAGCCCAGATACAATACTCACAGAATAGTGTGGTGAGGAGCAGCACTGCATATTGGTCATCACCATAGCCTCTGGAGTTCAAAAGACCTGGACCCTAATTCTAGGTTCTAAAACCCTTACACATTAGCTTTTACCCTGGGAAGTTACCTGCTCTTTCCAAGCTTTAGTAGTCACATAAATCGAATAGGGAAAATAGTAGTGCATACGACACAACAGGTTGTATGAAGATTAAATCAGATGGTACATGTAAACCTTTCTGTGCATTTTGGCTGTTTCTCCTCCACATGGCTGTGACTATGTTCCACATCAGTACATGCTTTCTTGATAAACTCCTAGAAGAGAGGGCTCTGGCTTTGCCATTTTCAACAATGTTGAGCAAAACATCTCTTAGATACTTTTTTATGCCTTTGGTTTATTGTGATAATAAAAATTCTGTTGCCACATTCCCCCCTTAATCCTCTATTTCAACTGCATTGAGAATCTTATCCTTCCAATAAATCCTGTTATTTTACACTTCCCTGATTTCACCCCATTCTGTCACCTATAACACCATTCTCTTTCCAAGAAGTTTGAGGATCTAGCAACTCACCCAATGGTTTTCTAGTTAGCCACAGTGTATGTAAAAGTCACCTGGCTTTGACACCTGTTGGTGGCATTTGATGGATGATGCCTCATCCATCACCAGACTGATGTGGCTGCTTTTGTTTGTCTGCACCTTTGTCTTCTTACTTTGTCACCTGGCAGTACTCCTTTCCAGTAATCACACCTTCAGCCAAAAAGGCCAACCATTCCTGGAAGATCAGAATCACCATTCAAGAGTGTAAAGGGACCATGGCCATAAGACCCTTGAACACAATTAAGAAAATGGCCTGGGATTTCACCCAGGAGGATGCCTACCACTTCAGCCCTATTGCAAGCCATGTCTTTGACACATGATTGGATCTGTAAATGCTGACAAACTGCTAATGCTTGGAATTTCTGCTCCAACCCACTGAGAATCCACTGTTCTAGTTGCATATGAGATTTATATTACTCCCTGCCATACTTGTCTCACAGGCCTTTGGTTTATCAGAATCTTTTCATTTGATCTTGCTCTATGATACACTGGCAACAACTTGTGTAGTGTTTCAATAGAAGAGGTGTCTGCCTGATCACCTGCTAGAAAAGGGGCTTTCTTTTGACTTTTAAAATACCTAGGCCAGGCATGGTGGCGCATGGCTGTAGTCCCAACTATTTGGGAGGTTAAAGAGGGAGGATCACTTGAGCCTGGGAGGTTGAGGCTGCAGCAAGCTGAGATTGGGCCTTTGCACTCTAGCCTGGGTGACAGAGCAAACCTTGTCTCAAATAAAATAAAGTAAGTCTACTTGGACATAAAAAATTAAAATTCATTAAACACTCAAAAACATACCTTCATTCATTGACCATTCAGCATTTCAAAGGCAATGTCTTTAAAATATTTGAAAATAAAAATATTAAAGGAGTTCATGGCAGTATGTAGTGGAAGAAGCACAAACTTGGAGTCAGACTGAGCTCTTGTAAGCTATGTGTTCTCTTCATCTGTTTCTTTGCCTGTTAAAAGAAAAGTTAAGCGTATCTGCCTGTCTACAGTGTAGAATTGTGATGTGGGTGGAGTGAGATAATTCAAGTATGTAAGGTACCTGTTGCAATATGTGAGTCACTGGTAAGGACCCAATTCTTTATCTACATCCTCCTTCCTGCCTGCTCTACTTCTCTGAGTTAGATGATAGCAGATGAGGAGGCAGTTATGTATGCCTAACATCTCCCTGCAATAGTCATTCTTGACTCAGAGTTCAAGTTTACTTGCAGAATGCAGAGACAATGACACCCTTAGCACTCAGAAGAATGATAATGAGTTCATTCTCCTGAAAGTAAATTCTAGCTAAGCCAAAACAACATCCCATGGCTGTCTGATAGAAAAAGTTGCTCTTTTCTCCTTTGTAGATCTGATAAAACTAAAAAAAACTGAGAATTTTTTAAAGGTGAATTGAAAAAGACCTTTGAAGAACTGCAAGGAATTTCAATCAGAGCATTGCAGTGTCAGAAGACAGAATAACTAAAGAACACTGCATGCCAAGAATGATAGTTGCAGGTCCTACCAGAAGGGGATGGGATACTTCCTTCTTTTCTCTTTGTGCTTTATCCTTCTCTCTCCAAGCTGCCTCCACATGGCCCTCACTTACTGAAAGTGTGTGACAGGTTTGAGTTCTAATGTTATGCCACAGAGTCTGCCTTACACCTTTCTGGGTTTTTTTTTCTCCAGTCATCACCTAAAATAGTTTCTTATTATTATTATGCTTATTTTTCTTATGTCCCCCAAATCAGTTGATTATCTTACAATGAGCACTTTTTCCACAAAAGCTGAGTTCTCTAAATGCTGGACCTTAACAGGGTTAAAGCATCTTTCAACTCTGTACTTGGTTTGGTTTAGTGGTCAAAAGAAATGAGTTTATGCAAGGCAAAGAGGCTTTTTGTACGAAAACTTATGATGTATCTTTCTCTGTTGCTGTCTCATTTTTCCCCAGTTATAGGTGCCCGCGATGGCTGACAGTGATGCAAAATCTTACTTTGAGCAAAATTTGCTCCTGATTCTGTAGAAATCTCAGATGGACAAATAACCAACTTCTCATATATTTAACTGAACATTTTACTCTGTCACTTAGAATTTCTTTGAATTCTAGAATATTTGAATAAAAGCTGTTTCTTGTGAGTGAAAGAAGTTTGCATTAAAAGCTCAAAACATTGCTCTCTAGATATATCCTCCACTTCTACCTGATAATAACAGATAAGAGTCAAATAGATTTCCCTATAAGTTTACTTTATTATGTTTAATATACTAAAATTTATAATGCAGATGTTTAATTTTTGGAAGGAGAAAAATGATGGTTCTTGGCAATTGTTATTTATCTTTTTCTATAAATACAAATGACTGTGGAATCATCTATGGATTCTCTGGTCTTAAAGACATACACATGCTAAGTTTATAATTTCATGATTTCTCCATATAGCATATGCAATCTTCTAGAACCTAGATCTGAGTGGATGACTCTGTGAATTAAAATGCCAAACTCTTCATCAGTTTTCATGATCAAGAGAAAACAAATAGATTATTCTGACATTTTAGCAATATATTAAAAGTGAAAGATGATCTCATAGACTCTGTGGTCTGGTCCTGGCTGATGCAATTATGCCAGCAGTGCCCTGTAAAAGTAATTAGGGAAGTTGAAAAAGTGAGCACTCCCCAGATGTGATCTTGCCAGTGGCCGTAATATATGACATCAATGAGTTAAATGAGGAAACTACCAGAGGCCAAACATCTAGGTTTTAAGTTTCCGACAAGGTTTTTGCTTGTGTTCACCTCAGGAAATGAATATTGCATTCATAAATTGTTGTTCTTATCCAGGAGATGAACCATAGCAGTTTCATTTAGCCCTAGAGTATTAAATTTCTTTAACACTTTGCCACATTAGAATATGTTTTCCATCTGAATCTGATGATGCAATATTTAAAGGGAAAAATAGCCAAGTGACATTCCATAACAAGCCATAAAAGTTTATGATGCACATAGTAGGATAATTGGCATAACAGGAATTGAATACTTCCTTATGTATAATATTTGATAAGATATGGCATGTATAACCATCATAACATTTCAATCAACCAATGATGGCTACTTTAGAATGCATTTATTTTATTGTTTCCATAATGAATTTTACAGTGCCAGAATTGGTTCTCCTCTACTAGAAAGATGGAAAAAAGACCTATATTCATTTTCCTCCTACATGTATTTTCCGTTGTAATCTTTTGCTTGTGCATTTTATTCTTTCCTCCAACCCCCTACTAGATTGTTTCATCACAAGCTGTTGACAAATGATTTGCTGAAACCCAAAGCTAGTGGACAGAAATGTATTTTTCTGCTTGAGTCAGCAATTTTTTGGTAAAGTCCTGTTACAATATTAATTAAATCATTCGTAGACAGTGTCCTTTCTCCCAATTTCCAGATTTTCTAAACCTTGCACCTGTTTTTCTTTGGGTTTTGTGCTATATCAGCTGATAAATCATCCTATATTTCCCAGTATAGTTTCTTATGAAATAACACTTTTTCCCCCCAACCAAACTTTTATCCAACTGTTTTCAATAGTGGCAGTCAGGCCTAAAGTTGTCAGTCAAAGAACAGCTTATCAGTCTGAGCTTTTTCTTTTTAAGCTTTTACTCAGTGACTTTTGAGACCTGTCAACACCCAGTTGATTTTAACCCTAACAATAAAGTCACACTCTATCTCCCACATAGAAGCTTTAAGATTAAATTCTGATGTCATATACGTCATATTTACATAGTTAAAACTCATAACAAGCAACCCACAGGCAATAGGATGTAATAACCATGCAGCAGAGCCATTTCCTGTCCCCCTTTTTCTCTCACACTATGTTTTGTGCAGTTTATTGGATGTGAATGTTATGAAAATGAAAATCGTCTGAGAGAAACCTGCCGGACAGGTCTGAGGTTTAGAAGAATTCGACTGGAGGAGTCTATAGAGTTATAAATGCTTGGCCACCTCCTACATTATAAAATAGGAACACTTTCAGCATTCCTTTCATTTCCAGAAAAAGAAAAAATGAGAGGCCATAATTACATGCACTAACAGCTGATTTTTAATATCTTCAATTCTTGTAGTATTAAAGGAAAATGACTAACTTGGAGTCAGAAAATTTGAAACCCCAAAAGTTTTACAGTTTTTGTTTTTCAACACAAAGCACCTACTTCAAATGCATTGCAAGATGAACTTTAACCATGGATGCGATTCAAGAGTCAAATCTACTGTGACGCTTTAAATAGCCAATTTAGGGAGTTAAGCATTTTCTTGGCAATCACTTTAGAGCTGAAAATAATGTCATGTTAAAGAATAAAAATGAAAACCACCGTCTGTGATTTAATTTGAAGTCTCCATCACATCAAAAGATTAGGCTTGAAGTAAAATCATTGACAAGAAAATAAGGCTCTAATGGAAGGATATTATATACTATGATGTGGACACTATTTTGTAGTTTCATTATTTAAAGGGAAGCAGAATGGAATCATTCTCTTCCATTTTTGGAAAATCTTCTGTATACTTAAAGCCTGAAATACTATTTCAAAATAAGTTTTTATTTCTTCTGGGACAGATCTTTCTTATTATTCAGGCTAAAAGATGTATGCTTTAATTAACCAGATTTTTATCACAATGCTAGAAAACATTTGCATTGCCTTTCTACAATATCTGAAAGTTACAGTCGTATTCCTCATATAAAATGACATAAAGAAAAAAATCTATACAATTAATATTTTTCATAGTTTTAACTGTTTGAAAACAGAATTAAACGAATAGACTATGCTAGTTTTCTTCAGGGATTCTTAAATTCTGTAGCCTCCACACTAAAACAAGTTTATTTCAATATTTTTTTCTTATTCAGACTACATAGAAAGCCAATTTTGGACTCATTTATTTGTTCAAGCAAACAAAATAGAGCTCTTAGAAGTACATAAGCTTACTTAAAATCTCAGCAATGAAAATGCTTGTATTTGTTAGAAAAAAAATGCATTTATACATTTTCTCTCTCTCCCCCCCGTGTGTGTGTGTGTGTGTGTGTGTGTGTGTGTGTGTATGTATGTATTATATCACATACTCATAGAATGACAGAATTCAGGAAAGGACTTCTCCATCTGGACCTCCGTGCTTTTTCCTCACTGGTCCACCATTAGGTCTCAGGGTCTATGAACAAAATTCATTCCTCCTTGTTAGATATTTTATCTCTAATAGTTCACAGTTCAAAAGAAAATAATCCTAACATAACAGTTTGTCAACTATTCCCACTTTTCCACTATCATCCTTACAAGCTAACACACTTATATTGGCTATGAACAGCATATTGAGAAATAATTTAATTTAAGAAATAATTATTCACACACCCATGAGTTCTGGGGGTTACACACTGGGTGGGGGGCAGCAGGAGTACTAAATCTCCTACCTACTAGGAAATGAAAGAGATCAGTAGATCATTAAATACAAGAAGATAGAGAAAGGAAGGGTACAATAAAAGGAGCTAAAGTGGAGTTGCCAAGATATAGAGAAGGGAATCAAAACACGGAACCAGAAGATGGCAAAAGCGACGTTCTTTGCAGTTTTAAGTAGTGTAACAAAGGGCCCAAAATTTAGCAACAATTTCTCATATCATTTCTCCAGCTTTCCTTTTAGAGGAAAGAGCTCTGTGGAATATGCAAAATTAGTCATGCCTGTGAATAACTTTTAACTGCAAAAATATCTGACATTTTAGCCCAACCATTTGTCTCTATGGGGAAAGAAATATTATTAAATATTCTATAGAGTTGTAAACTTTTCCATAACATTTTATGAAACTTTAGTTATTAATACAATTGCTATGAAAACTGAGACATTCCTCCATATTTTTTTAAAAAAACTACCATATTGTCTCTGCCTAATTCTTTTATTTCTGTGCTAAAGTAAACTAAGAGTGAAGAAAGTTTAAAATAGTTTCTCAGAACTATAAGTCCTGGTTGAGTGTAAACCACTTAGAAAAGGGTAATTGGTCAAAAATTATTGATCTTCTTCAACTGGTATCAAATGTAAGACTAGATTCAACTCCTTGAGTTTCTGATAACAATTACAGATGGAGAAAACATCAAATGCTTTGAAGTTTGTGTTTAATTCAGAGCACTGTATGGTATCTTGGATAGATCTGCATATGTTCATGAAATCACAAATGGAGTTGGAAATCTTAGGAAATAAGCAAAAGATATCCTCTATGAGGTGTAATTATAAAGTAATATAATTAATTTTAATCAACATTGAAGAATTTATACATGTAAGTTAAATGTTGTCCCTTTAAAAACAATGATGTTGAAGGCACTATACTCATTTAATTGTTGCTGCCAGAAACTGAACCAAAGTTTTTCTATGGAAATGGAAACACCTCCTCTTGGCCGAATGCAGTGGCTCACACCTAGCTACTTGGGAGGTTGAGTTAACAGGACCACTTAGCCCTGGAGTTCAGGCTACAGTGAGCTATTATTGTGCCACTGCATTCCATCCTGGGTGACAGTACTGTCTTTATAAGTGGGAGCCAAACATTGGGCACACATGGACATAAACGTAGGAGTAATAGACACTGCGGACTAGTCAAAGCGGGAAGGAGAGAGGGGAGCATGGTTTGGAAAACTACCTATTGGATACTATGTTCACTATCTGGGTGATGGGATCCATACTCCAAACCTTAGTATTGTACAATATTCCCATGTAACAAACCTGCACATGTACCCCTTATATCTAAAATAAAATTTGAAATTTTTAAATAAATAAATTTAAAAGAAATCCTCTTCCTCTGAGGATGAATCTAAATTTTTTAAATGGATGAAGTTGTGCAGCCCCAATTCTGGTGACCAGAGTGAGTAAACTGAAGGCTACAATGTTGAACAAAATTCAGTGGAACCATAAACAAATGAAATTTTTAATAAAATTTACATTATTATACATAATAAAAGTAGCTAACACAAAATCCTACTAAGTGCCACTGTTCTGAGCATTTGACACCCACAATTTCATGCAGTGCTAACACTTAACACTATGATGAAGGTTGCATCCTCACTGTTTTGAAGTTAAAGAAACTGAGGCACAGAGGAGGGAAAATACAGCTAGGAAGTGGCAAAACCAAGGATTCAAGCCTGGGAAATCAGTCTCCAAAGTTCTTGCTTTTAACGGCAATCCCATATTAACTCTAAGACTGGTTCTAAAGAGAAGTCCTAGTCAAGTTCTGATGCAGTGCCATAGGGTGTTAGATTTAACATTTTGTTCACTATCAACTCTCAACCTTCACAATGTAATAATTTGCAATTATTCTAAGTCTTGGATTTTAATCTTTGTGGCTATCACATAACCAATGACTGAGCCTCACTGACCAGCCAGCCAGCCCATTTCAGTACAACTTTGTGGCAATTGTGGAGAAGTTTGCCCCACAATGCCCTCTGAACTTGAGGATTTGAACATTCTCAACATACAGTGTCTGCAAATGTCAGAGTCTCTGGTTGGTACACAAAATTCCATCACTGCAACTTTCCGTGACAACATTTATTGGATATTACAAGTTTAGGGTATTTGGAAATACTAAAAAAAAATGGGGGATCGGGAAAGGGCAAGAATTCCTTTTATGTCCCTCAGGATTTGTGCCAGGTAAGTGCAGAACAGCACGAATCTTCCACTTCTTAGATATATGACTTTGAGTAACTTAGTTGATTTCTCTGAGCCTTAGTTTCTTCATCTGTTAAACAGGGGTTTCATCGTCACAGGGTATGTGAGGAATGAGTAAAATATAATCTAATTTTACATGGCAAAATCTGTAGCCTTTCATAAATATGAGTCCTTTTCCTTTTTCAGCAATATCCTTGGATTTCCCAACTGAAAAATTATGCGCCTAATCATCGACTCAGCTTTCTAAGAGCATTTGGGAGTGTGATTTTAATAGTATAATTTAGAGGCTCAGAGGAAGGTTATTTTTACTGGTCTTGTTCATGATTCACCCCTGCTATTTTATTTGCCTGAGTTTAGTGCCTGCAGCGGGCACCAATTGGGCTCCAACTGATAGAGACAGCACGTGGGAGGAGGTGTGGGGTCCAACAAAGGGCTTGCAGCTGTTGAGAGAGCAATTGGATGAGGCAGCCAAGACCAGAAGCATCTGGCAAAACTGACATTTTTTCAACAAATTGACGTTTCTGTCATAAATGATAATTCCCAGGTTTCTTTTAACTACATTTAAGAAAAAAAAAAAACTATTTTTAGTGGGAAAATGAGAAGATAGGGGTAGTTCCCTGTCTGATTACCCCATTCTGAAGAGGAAGGGAGGGAGACCCTTTCTCTGGACACAATAAAGGCTAAGAAAGCTGAGCCTTTTTCTGCAGCACAGAGAAGGCATGAGAGAAGGTACGAGAATTTTTTCTCTTCATGGGTCCAAGGAAGTCCTTTTACAAAATTAATATAAATATTATGGATCCAATGAAGCCTGAAAAGTTCACTAGGGTGAATCTCATGAAAAACAACAGAAGTTTTATTGTTGAGAAGTGTGAATCAAGATTATTAATCAAACATAATTCATTGATTATCAGGTGTCATCAAGCAAATGTCCCAAGATATCTCTGGGTTGGCAATTTCAAACTTTGCCCAGTTGTCCTTTCCCTAAATGCAGACTAAGTACCATCTTAGCCTTGAGAGGTGATTCCAGATGGAGAGACGTGGAAGGAAGTGGGATCTAGAACAACTTGGAGTCATTACCTTTCTAAATATCTCTTAGGAGGCTGGGATGTTCCAGGAACGATGTGGTGACTTTGTTTATCCCAAAGAATACTAAAGTTTGACATCCAGGACAATCTGAAAGCAAAACTAGACTAAGTCCTGGCCCAGAATTTCTCTGGCCTAATGATGATGCTCCCCTATCCAGACTGACCTACCATCACACACAATCATTCTTTTAGTAAACGTTTACTAAAGACCTATTGTCTGCCAGGCACTGTTATTGCTGTTAGAAGTTAAGAAGTAATTACAAAAACAAACAAATAACTCTGCCCACTGGAGCTTATATTCTGGTGATAGGGAAAATAAACAAGCTAAATTAATAAAATATATAGTATAGTAGATGGTCATAAGTGCGGGAAAGGGGAATAGAGAGTGAAAGGAGAAGCTTCAACTTAAACCAGGAAGGTGAGAGAGACACCCTCACTGAGAAGAGTGGATTTGTTTCAGGCCAGGAAGGAAGGGAGGGAGGAAGCCTGCAGGTAGCTGAGAGAAGCATATTCCAAGTAGAAGCATGTGCAGGTGCAGGTGCAGGGCCAAGGTGTCCAGGGAGGGTTTGAGGAGCAGAAGTGAGGCCAATGTGAAGCAAGCAACAGGGAAACTAACAGAAGAAGTCAGGGTAATGGAAGTGGGGCACAGGTTATGAGGGCCTTTTGACTTTTACTCTGAGTGAAATGGAAACAGAACACCTACCGTATTCCAGACATCAAATGAAGTGCTTTTTTTTTCACAATATTCCCTCTAATGCTACCAAGCAGATAAAATTAGCTCCTTTATTAGACAAGGCATCTGCAACCAGAGCTCAGAATTTAAAACTTGCCAAAGACCATATAGCGATTAAATGAAAGAGCCAAGGATGTGCACCAGCCCATGCTGGCCAGAGCTTTAACCCAAACATCCTGTGTGGCAGGTGAGAATCCGAAGCACTAGACAAAGTGTAACCTGCCCAATTGTAGGTGTATTAGGCTGTTCTTGCGTTGCTACAAAGAAATACCAGAGACTGGTAATTTACAAAGAAAAGAGGTCTAATTGGCTCATGGCTCTGTAGGCTTTACAGGAAGCATGGTGCTGGCATCTGCTTGGCTTCTAGGGAGGCCTCAGGAAGCTTACAATCATAGCATAAGGCAAAGGGGGAACAGGCACGTCAAATAAAGAAAGCAGGAGCAAGAAAGAGAGTGGGGGTGGGGAGGGAAGGTGTCACACACTTTTAAATGACTAGATCTTGTGTAAACTCAGATGGAAAGCTTACTTATCACCAAGGTGATGGCCCAAGCCATTCACGAGAGATTGCTCCAATAATCTAAACACCTCTCACCAGGCTCCACTTTTAACACTGGGAATTACAACTCAACATGAGATTTGGCTGGGACAAATATCCAAACCATATCAGTGGGGCTGCTTAAAAGTAGTCTTTCTGTAAAACAGTTGCCATAAAATGTTCCCATATTTATGTCTCTCTTAGATCCGAAATCTCACCACTGTGGAACACTCTAAATTCAGATTTTAAAAACAGGTACATATTTGAATCACTTGAATAACTTTTTAAAATATAAATTTCAGAGCCCCACCCCAGGCAACTGAATCAGGAAATTATGGCTCCCAAATATTGTGATGATAAAACTGGTTTTGTTTTTGTTTTTTCCCCATTGGACCCTCTTATAGAGATAAGTATTAGGAAGAAGGCATTCTGGCAATAAAACCATCGCAGGTGTAAATCACATGGTGTCCAGACTTTAATGCCAATGAATGAAAGAACCAGACAAAAACTTCAAGTGTGATTTGCTTGGTTCAGTTAATTGATTTATTTTATTATGTTTATTTATTTACATTTTTGGATCATAATTATTGAGTGCTCAATAAATGTGCTTGGCTGACACTTTTGAAATAACCTTTTTTTGTGGTCCACTTCACTGCTTTTAATAAATGCAACACTTTACCTGTTAAAGTAAAAAATTCAAAGCCAAGGAAAACAATTGGTTTAAGCCGCTAGAAAGTTTTTCCTACCTCTTCTGTCCCTGTAATTTTACCATGTTCATAAACAAGAAGTAAATTCTGCTTTCACAAGAAGTAATGGAATAATCTCCCAAGGAACACCATGAATAGCAATTATTTTAAAAATTCTCACCCATGTACATCTATATTTTTATCTTTTCTCATAATCATGAGATGGTTTTGCTTTCTGGATCACTGAAATGCTGCTTACTTTGGCTGGAATTATTTGCTTATGCTACCACATAAGCCACGGGTAACTCGTCATTGTTGTTCAAATAGGGAAAAGGTAGAAACCAGCGCTTTGACCATTTCCTCTTCTCAGTCTCACTGTGGAAAAACCCTCAGAACATGCGTTCCCTGAAGCTGTCATAACTCTCACCCTGCTCATTCTGCTGCTCAATGGCCCAAGCATAAACAAACAATCTCTAATATAAATCAAGTCCCACCATGAACTATGGCAGAGTGAAAGAGCAGTTCTTCCGTTTTTTGTTGTTTTTTTGTTTGTTTCTGTGTTGTACAGATTTGTAACTGTAAGATGACATTCTACTGCTTGAAACAGGGCAGAGCAAATATTACATTATCCCTGCTGATTGAAGAGCAATGAATATTTAGTTTTCAAAATCACTTCCAGATAACAACTCCCACTTAAATCATCTTAAGTATTTTAATATGTCTTAATCAGAAATGGCTGAGATAAAAGTGACACTTTTCTACTAAGGGGGAGTTTTAGCTTATAGAAATTATCTCAGTTAAATAGTCATAAAACCTACAGTCTGAAAATAGACTACCAACAGTCTTAAGTATACAAGGTACAGATCTGTGACACAATACACAGTCCTATTCCCCTTGCAGTTAGACATGTGCTTAGGTCTGGTTGATGCGTTAGGAGTAGAAAAATTTACTTTTCCAGGAAAGTTCTGTAGCATTCTCTCCACCTGTGGCAATAATCATAATGCAGATTTCATGTCAAAGTGATAGAGCCCTGAGATTGAAATAACTAGTTTCCTGGGTGACCTCAAGGAGGACAGTTGTCCTGGAAGGCAATCAGACTTACAGTAGACTTTGCACAGATGAAAAATAAAACCTTGCTGTATCAAGCCACTGAGATTTAGGTGCTGTTTGTTACTGCACTATACCATAACCTAGCCTAGCCTGGCTAATACAGTATGTACTAGAGAAAAATGCTTAATAATGCCAACATGCCAACATCACAATAACCTCCTTACATAGTATTCACCAATAAACATTCTGTCCATTTGGGTCCTACCCACTCTCTTTTTTGAATGACTTTTTCTGTTTTGTATCCATGGATTATGGCCAAGCATTTAAAATACGGTTTTTTTTTCCTCCTCATAACTAAACAAAGTTGAAGTTCATTTTACAGATAGTAGAGTTACAAAAATGTTGGATCCTTTTGGTCTCTTATTCCTTGATACCTATATCGCTACTAATCTCTTTTTTCTCTGTGCTCATATGACCATCTCTTTCCACAGTATATTCTACAGTTAAGGATACAGATTTTAGAGTCAAGCCGACCCAGTTTTAACCACTCACTATTAGCTGTTTCTGTGCTTCAGTTTCCTCAGTGCAGAACAACAATGACTGGAGAACCAACCTCATGAGTTTTTGTTGGTTTTTAAGACTAACCAGACAATTACATGAAGGCATTTAGCCTAACACAGTGTCTGAATAAATGTTTCTTCAAGTGAACTAAGGAGGAAAGAAACTAATAGTTGCTGAGCAGAGCTTTCCACTTTACATGCACACTTAAAACTCACAGCAGCCCTGCAAGGTAGGTTTCATCCCCATTTTCTAAATAATTCAGAGAGGTTAACAAATTTGCCCAAGCTCACAAAAGCAGTTGGAGGTAGAGCTGTGGGTGGTGCCATATCTGTTTCTGGCCGATCCCACTGCTCCTTTCTCTACACCAGGCTGTCTTCTCAGTGGCACATCAATTAAAAGGGAAATTTTCTGGGCACATGTGTTTAAAAAGTGGTAAAAGGCAAAAACTAAAAATTGTTATAAAAAAATCACTGACAGTGACTAGACAGTAACTTGAACATGTATTTTGTATTAATATTTATATATTTTAATTATATTCAAAAATAAGTCAAGTTTACATAATCAAGTCAGGTTTATTGACATTTTTTCTTTCTTTAAATTCTTAGCTCTCCAATCAAGTCTCCAATGACTTTTTCTTCATAAAAGTGGTTGGTTAGGTTAAAGCTGTGTGTAGAAATTTATTAAGTCAGTGGAATTGATACTTTTCCCTTTATTAATATCATTTTTAATACAATTAAATATAATTAAAATTTTTTCTAGTCAATGTCTTTTGCTGAAAACATGAAGAAAAATAAATATCTACTAGTATTCTTTCTGTTCTGTTTTCTTTTCTTTCTCTCTCTCTTTCTCTCTCTTTCCCTCCCTCCCTCCCTTCTTCCCTTTCTTTCCACAGGTGCTATATTTTGTTTTTCTAGATTTCTTTTGAGACCTTTCCCATCACCTAAAGCATTTTTTAAAATAATTAATTATAACCTTCAAAGTCCCCACCCAGAAGATCACCAAAAACCAAAGTATAAGAAAAATTAACCACCTATGGCAAGTACACTATTTAACTTCAAATTTTGAATGTGTTTGCTTTTAAATGACCTCAGCCTCCACCTGTGCACTCATTTTTCAGTGTAGTTGGTCATAGCGAATTATTTCTAAAATGGCAACAGAAACAGCACATTCGTGTATGTATAAAAACTGTAAATAAAGAGCTGCTAATTGTGATTTGAGGTAATTTTTAAAATGGCCAGTCCTGGTGATTTTTTATGACTCCCAAATGGATTTCAGTCTGAAAGGGCTTGGAAATCAAGGCGATAAACAATACACCTAATTGCTCTGTTAATATTTTACACACACTTAAATTTGAGGTTTCATATAATTAAAATTATAACTTTAAATAAATAAATACTTGCCCCCAAGGCAACTGCCCTTGCAGTGGCATCCTCTATGGGAAGAAAGGCATGGTACCCCGGCACCTGCAGGAGCACCTTTCTCCACTTCTTCCTGTGGCCCGCTTCATTCCTTGAACCAGAGAAATAAAGAACGTACCGCTGCAACAAAGATTTACTTTGTTTCTTTCCATAAGTGGTACATATATTTTAGCTTTCAAAATGATCTCTTTTCTGGAACAAAAACAATCTTCCTTTTAAATTTATGACCTCCTTTAAAGGGCTTGATTGTCAAACTAGAAGTTAGTTAATGTCTTGGCTCAGTAGAACTTGATTAAAACCGAAAGATATAAGAGTTACAAAATCAGAAGAAATACAAAAATGACATTGGATTTTTAACCTAAATCTCAGCAGGTATCTGGAAAGTAAGATTTTCTAGAAAGAATCAAATGGTAGTTATTCTTTATGCAATATATTTAAAGTGTTTTATAATTCCCATGCACCAGCAGAAAAATTATTTTTAAGTTAATAAAGGGCAAAAAGATATAGTATATGTCAATTGTTGGTAAGAAAAACCTCATGGGATCATGTTTTGTAAAAAAATATATTCATTAAATGAACCACTTTAAACTTACCCTTAAAAACATTATATATGTCTATACTTTACAAGTAAATACCATATTATCTTAAAAGGTAAAAGCTAAAATTTAATTAAGAACTAATTGAAGAGCTGAAACATTTGGGGTGGGGGGAGATTTAATGAACCTATTTAAAGTTTAGAAAAATGCATCAAATTAAAAACAATCCTCAATTTAGACTGCAACACAAAACACCCACAGACCTCAGGAAATCACCAGGCTCATTCACCTTGACCTTTGGCCTCTCACACATTCTAACATTCAGCTTTCTTCCTTCTGTCCATCTGCTTGAACCATTAGTAAAGTTCTTTTGCAACAGCTCGCACAAGTAGGCCAGCTGTCATCGGAGCATATTTAAGCTCTGCCTCTTAGTTTCCACTGAATCATGTGTTTGCCCACAGGTCTCATTAAATACAGGGAAGGGCAGTAGTGCAGTTTCAAAATGCTCTAGAGGAATAAACCATCTATATAAAAGGGTGGTCCAAAGGCCTTGGACTAATTTGCTTATTTAGTTTTTTTATTTTCAATCTACAGAGGAGTTTTCTATAGAGAAACAAGACAAATGAAAATGCATGCAAGCTAAATCTATAGCAGAAAAGATAATAGCCACATTAACAAAGAGGAAAGGAAGTACTTAACAATCAGTTCCTTTAAAAAAATAATTTAAAAACAAAAACAGACACTCTTGCTCATGCTCCCATTGCTTGATTTGGTTTAGGAAATAAATAAATCATTCATGATAATTTCCTAATGTTACCACCAAGAGCCCACTAGAAGCAGAAATTCAAGAAAATGCTTAGATGCAAAGTCGGAATTGTCAAACCTACTGTTCAGAGGTTAATTGAACTGTCTTTAGTGAAGCCAAAAAAAAAAAAGAAAATGAAAATGCATCCACTTCCATACTGTGGAAAGAGTTAAAATAGGGGACTTCCAAGTGAACAGGATATGAAATGTAAAGGTCTATTCTAAGAAGTAAGGCCAGGAAGCAATTAACACCAGGTAAACGAGGCAAATTAGAGTGGATATCAGGGCATTTAGGGTTCCATTTTTCATAGTCTCAATGTAGATATTTTGGCTGGTCTCCTAAGTACCTTCCATTTTCACCGCCATGTGTCTGCTGAGACCAAGGTCAGACTGTAAAATCAATCACGATAAATACTAACCAGGGCACACTCTGCTAAAGCCAGCCCCATCAACAGAATGATCAGAAACACAAATCAACTAGCAAGGCTAAGGAGTTTTATTTGCGTATCACTGTGTGCAGCCTTTATATTTGCATCTCAATCAGTGTAGTCTATTTCAAAGGCAAAATTAACAGGAGCACTTCCCTAGTCTTTCTGAAATATGCACAGCTCTGATGGAGCAAGTCAGATCTCTCAGGCTCCCTCTGCATTTTGGTCTGTCCCTCCCACTCTTTGTCAAGCACACCTGTATACATACTGCACCTTCCATCCAATCACCAGGTTGATACATGATGATACAGGTTGATACCAAATAACATGTCATTAGTATGTTCATAGGGAAAGTTATTTTGTTAGAAATCTTTATGCTATGGGCACACTTTAATTTGAATTCAGTTTATGGTTCCTCATTTTTGTACGCTATTTTTCTTGATTACTTAGGGGACAAATCCTCAATGAGAATTTTCAATAATTTTCAAGATTGATGGGCAAAGGAGAGCTACCTATGACCCTTTCCTGACATTTATGCTTCTGCCCTTAATGCCTGCACCTTCTCTAGGAGTATGATATAGCAGTAGAGAAAGGGCATTTCCTCCCTTCTTTTTGGCCTTCCCCTAATTCTGAGAGTCTGAATACACAAACCAGCAATGCCCAGTCTATATTTAAAAACAGAACTCTGATTCACAACATTCAGCAACCTGTCCAGGAAACCAACTACTTTCTCTATAATGACAAACCAGGAAACCAGTCAGACTTGAAGGAATCAGACTGCAATCTCTAGGAACAATTCAGGGAGCCAAATAATAACCTCTGCAACAATTGGCCCAAAATGGCCATGATTTGATTAATATTTGACATATTCCCTGATTTTTGTACCTGCTTCTGATTTTAAAACTTTAGGGAAAGCTAAATATGTACCCCACGCATCACGGAGGATGCCCTATTTCTAGCTGTCTGTGCCTATAGCTTCCCCATGCCAATAGCCTCCAAACAAGGCATCCCTAAAGCTTTCCCTTTTTCCACTATAAAGCTTTCCCACTCCTCTGCATGCCTTTGAATCTTTGCAAAGGTTGAAGAGAAAGTTGAAAAGGTGGTGGTTGGCTCCTTTGCAATAGCAAACTCTTTTTATTTGGTTGGTGTTTATTTCTACATTTCCAAAGAGAAGAGACAGCTAATCTGAATATCTGACTGATGTCTTGGCTAAAACAGTTTTCGAGTCTTTTTTGGTAGTAACTGGAGTCATACAAAAATTGGTAAGATGTGCACTCATTTCCTTTTTCTTCCTGTAATGTCTGTGTATATCCTCCTTCTGTCAAAATCCTGGGGAGGATGAGAAAGTTAGTAGCACCTTCTATTTCAACCCGTTGACTTGCCATGGAGTTCACTGGGTATAGGTTCAGGCACTAGCATTTTGGGGCCAGAATATCCAATAGAGAGGTCAAACTTCTTCACTTAATATAAACACCTGTAACACTACAGACTCAGTACCTAGCTTTAGACAATGGCTGCAACACTGGCTTTGGCTCCTGAAGGTTGAGGGGGTTTGTATTGTGGTCACAACCGACATTACAAGCTGCCACTTGAATCCTTGAAGGGACTAGGGGATGCTTAATTCCATAAGAAGTTCAGGCCACCCATGTTTGAGATTTGGGAACTGTGAGTGGTCACTATCAAGTATTTCATATAAAGGTGGAATTTGGTGACTCTTGGAGTCATCCTGTTATTTACAGGCTCCTGGGGTACTCAGTGCCCCACCCCACTATGTATTCTCCAACTGGGGTAAGGTTATTCATAGCATAAAGTGCAGGAAATGGTTTAAATTTTTTAAGCCTCTGCAGGGCCCACTTGAATGGAGGGAAATAGAAGCCTACAAGGGAAAGAAAGCAAGATGTTTCTGCTGCCATTGAAAGAGAACAAGTTTCCCAACAACTTAGAATAAGATTAAAAGCAAAAATTTGAAAAAGAACAACATGGCAAAGGGCATATTACCCCTCAATGAACACCTAAGGACACAGTGTTCAGAATTACGAACAGTGGATTTAGTATGAGACTCTAATAGTCAAAAAAATGGAACATTTTATAGAGACTGGGATTCTTGGGGCAAGGATTCTCCAGGGGATCAGGTTGTGGATGCCGCCAACTAAAGCACAGAGAAAAGAAGCCTAAGACCCTGCAGAGAATGAAGAACACAGAGGAAATTTCAGTGTATGTAGAGAAACCAGCCCTTTCTTTGACTATTGCCCAGAGAAGTGCCTAGTATACCATGGTCACAGGAATTGGTACTTGTGGTCACTAAACAGAAACTCTACTGAGTCAACATTGATTTTCTTAGAACAGCAAAGGAAAATAAAAACTGAGTGGCTTTAAATTTGTAAATTAGTACTAATAGGAAGTAGAGAGTCTCAGGACTTGAATACGGAGGATGTCACCATTTTGTAGGAAGAGAGGTCTCAAAGGCCTCTTTTTGATCAAAGACGCAAAAAACACAAGGAAGCTTGTTTTCATGCATATGAAATGAATAGGGTCACACTGAACTTATTGGTGGGTGTTTTTCCCAAATGAAGTTGAATTTTCAGGTCATCAACTCCCAGAAGGCTAAAACAAGCTGATCCCAATACAGCTGAAAGATTTTTTTTTCTTTCACTATTTTCTATTTTCTTTTCTATTTTTTTTTCTATTCACTATTTTCTTTCTATTACTTTTTTCTTTTTGCTCTTGAATTTGTTTGGAAAATGCTCTTGCGGCAAGAATCACATTGGCTTTAAATTGTGTAATTATGGGTTTGCTGCTATATGTCTTCCATTGCTACTCTGGAACTCTGAAAAATCAAAAGTAGATAATGACAGAGAATTAGTTCACCTCTAGAGATGCTGGAAGAGTGGCATCTATTCTTCTACTGCCACCTATTGTAATCCATACTGTAAGTACCAGAGGAACCAGGCATCTGAATGAGACTCTCTTCATTCATTCACACATTCACCAAGAGTTTATTGAACACATTCAAGGTGCCAGGAATTGTTCTAAATTCTGGAAGATAATCATGAGCAGAAATACAAAGCTTGGGGAGACAGACATTAGCTAAATAATTAACCAATGAATCTATGCTTTTCAAAAGAAACAAGAGTTGTAAAGGGAAGAAATATTTGTAATGTGATAGCTTTTACCAAAAGAACCTGCATCAGGGAAGGGTCTCCTATGAACATGCTATAAACTGCAATCTATAGGAAGAATTTTAGTAGGGTTAAAGAGAGAAGAAGAGCTTTTGAGACAAAAACTGCCACAGAGAGGGCCTGATATTCCAAGAATCTGAATTAAACCAATGCAAGAAGAATGCAAAATGTGGGGTCGAGATGGCAAGAGGTGAAGCTGGAAAGAGAGGCATAGATAAAGCCATGCAGAACCTCAGGGGCCATGATATAGATTTTAGTTTTTAATCTTAAAAGCATTATAAGGCCACTGGAAAATTTTAAACAATGAGGTGATGAGAACAGATTTGCTTCTGAAAAGTTTGCTCCAAAAACACAACAGGCTGAAGGTGCAAGAAGTTAAGAAGCTGAAGGATAAATTTCAATTAACTATTGGAAGAGTACAGATGAGAGATGATAGAATCTTGAATTAGGATGTTAAATGGAGATAAATTGATGAATTTTAGACATTTTATTATAAAGAAGTAATGATGGGCAGGACTGGATTACACACTAGAGGTGAGAGTATGGAAGGTATCCAAGATTGCTACTTGGTTTCTGACTAAAGTAATTAAATGGATGAATGCTGGTGTAATTCACGGAGACAGGGAACACTTTACAGAGAGGGAGCTTGGAGGGAAGATCATAAATTCAACGTGAGTTTGAGGAATTTTTGAGATTTCTAAGTAGATATGCCAAGCAGTCACAATATATGAGCTAGCAGCTCAGATGAGGAGTTTCTGCTTGAAAATAAATTTGCAACATTTGGTTGTGTTATTCATAAGTCAGAAATCAAGCCATGGGTATGAATGATATTGCCTATGGGAAAATTAAATAGTGAAAGAAAGAAGCATAGAACAGAGGTTCATGGAACTTGAGCATGTAAGGTCTAGATGGGTAAGGATGAATGTTCCTTCAAGGTGGCTGAGAAGAGGAGGCCAGAGAGGGAAGAGAAAAACCAAAGGAATATGGGTCCCAAACCTCTTAATGCTTGGTCTTAATGATGTGAGGGTGTTTGAAGTAAAGAAGTTGTTGCAGATAGAAAGCTGACTCCAATTTCAAATGTTTCTGATGGATTGTGTGAGATGAGGATTGAAAACTGCCCTTTGGATTTAGTGATATGGTGATCAATGGTGATTAGATAGAGAGGTTTTAATTTAAGAAGCCAGACAGGAGTCAGTTAAGAGGTGAGAGGTGACATCATTAGACAATGAATTTAGTCTACTTTTTCAAGAAATTTTAATATCAAGGAAAAGGGATAGATAATTTGGGAACTGGAGAGGGTTGTGTGTGTGTGTACATGCTTGTGTGTTAATGGGAGGCTTTTCATAATTTCACCTGTCCCCCTGAAAAGAAACTGTTGACCGTACATAAGAGAGACAGGATAATTATCAGTTCAAGGCAGAAAGTGATTAACTCTAAGGCATGATCATAATTTTTTTTCATAAATTATCCAGTCTCAGGATGTTCATTACAGCAGTGTGAGAACAGACTAATATACCACCATTCATGAGAAATCCAACCCCATGATCCAATCACCTCCCACCAGGCTATATCTCCAATATTGGAAGTTCCAATCAACCTGAGATTTGGGCAAGAACAAATATCCAAACTGTATCAGGCAGAGGCAAAACACTGGGAAAATATTTATGATCTTCTTGTATTTCTGCCTCAGCTGATAGAAGAGAGAATTTCTGTCCTCTCAGTGCAGGGAAGAGTTTGAAATAGATTCCCTTTATTCTCTTCACACTCACCTATGCTCACTGCTGCCCAGGAAGAGTGCCTTATCTTAGAGCTCCATGTCCACGGGGCCCCCTTTCAGTAGGCAGACTCCCTGCACATAACAGGAAAACGCACCTTGCTCTCTCTCTTTCTCTTTATCAGCTTCTCTACCTGCAGCTGGGGAGTCAGTCAGGAGGAGCTAGCACCAAATATTCTTTAGTTTTGGTTGAGCAGCAAGGTTATAGAAGCCTTATTAGGCTTCCTGGGGTCTAGCAAAGTTTTGTATTAGAGTATTAGGCAGTTGCTCATATATATATATAATCGATTATTTTCTCCCCATTCGATTAAATATCTTAGTGAGCCCCACTAGTGAGTGCTCCAAAGTGGTGAACTTTGTATTCTATACTAAGAAAGTCAATGTTAATTTCTCAGAATAAAGATAAAAATACTGGAACTGGAAAGGATATTAGAAATCATCTAGTCCAAATTCCTCATTTTATGAGGAAATTGAGCCTGGGGAGATTACATGCTTTCCCAAGGCACAAAGCCAGTAAATGGCAAATATGAAATTAGTAGTCATTATATGAAGGGATTTTACTTTTGGACGTACCTGAGTTTGAAACATGTCTTCACCTTTTAGTAGCTGCAGAGTCTTGGCAAGTTGCTAACCTCTCTGACACTAATTTTCCTTTTTCTATAAAATGGGAATTAAAAACCTACCTGCTATGATCTGTATGTTTGTGTCCCCCCAGAATTTCATATGTTGAAGTCCCAACTCTCAATGTGGTGGTATTAGGAGTTGTAGCCTCAGGGAGGTGATTAGGTCTTAAGCATGAAACTCACATGAAGTGAGATTAGCGCCCGTATAAAAGAAACCAGATAGAGCTTCTTCAACCCTTCCAGCATGTGACGACACAGGGAGAAGGCAGCCTCTGGGAACTCGAAAGTAGGCCCTCATCAGACACTGAATCTGTTGGCATCTTGATCTTGAACTTTCCAGCTCTTAGAACTATGAAAAATTTTTGTAGTTTATAAGCTACCCAGTTTATGGTATTCTTTTATAGAACCCGAACAGACTAAAATACTACCTTACAATGTCACCACCATCTCTCAATTCTTACTGCAAATCCCATTCTACTCTACTATGTTGATTCACATAAGAGTCACATGTCACTGTGAATCTTAGTCCCTCAGAGGGAAGACTTAGATGACACTGTCACAAAAAAACGCAAAATTATTTTCTTTTCAAATTAATTTCTTTGAATTTTGACTTTTTGTTCCCACATGTAAGAAATAAAAGAGAACTTAGATCTAATATTGCACTATTTTTGTTTGGAATATATAAGATTAATTAATTTGAGTGACTTATTCAAAGTCTTTAAGGATGATCAACTACAAAGCCAAAATTAAACTTCAAGTTCCCAAGCTAATATTTTTGCTTTTTTATATTAATAAAGAGTTTGTTTTAGAATAGTTTTAAATGTATTTAAAAAATTGTAATGACTGTGCAGAGAATTTCCATATATTACTTTCTCAGTTTCTCCTATTATTTCTATCTTATAATAGCATAGGATATTTGTCATAATGAGCCAATATTCATATATTATTTTAAATTAAAGTGAATATTCATATTTCCTTATTCTTTATCTAGTATCCTTTTGCTGTCACAGGATCCCATCTAAGATACCATGTTACATTTAGTCATCATGTCTCCCTAGGTTCCTTTTGGCTGTGACAGTTTCTGAGACTGTCCTTGTTTTTGATAACCTTGATGGTTTTGAGGAGTCTGGTCAGGCATTTTGAGAAAGTACCTCACCTTGGATTTATTTGATATTTTCCTTGTAATTTGACTGGGACTAGCTTTTTTAGAGAAAGACCACAGCATTATTTTCATCACATTATATCCAGGATACACACACACACACACACACACACACACACACTATTGATATTAGCATTGAACACTTGGCTGAGGTGGTGTTTATTTTGTTTATTCACTGTAAAACTACAGTGAATAAACAATAGAAGGCAGGACCAACTTGCACCTCCCACTCAGATGGACAGAGTAGCCTATGGAGATTCACTTTCTGGACTTTTGCTCCAAGAACTACCGAAGGAACATACCAGGAAAGCAGAGGTCATCCACACGCACTTTGAAGGAAGCAGATTGCTTCCCCATTTCCTGGAGACAGCTGAAAAACTATGAGTGCCCAAAGTGTGAAAGGAGGATCGTCGGCCCCTGAACCCACATTCTCACTGGGGAACCTGAAGGTCCAAATCAAGACCTCACCTGGAGCTGAGACTAACATAGAGAGCCAAGCAAAATACAGGGGTAGAGGAAGCAGCAGGAAGAGCCCTGTGGGCTCTCTTGGGCCCTGGGGAGGCCATTTCTGACTTTGTCTCACAGAGGTCCTTGGAGAGGGCTGCCAGTGGAATTAGAGAAAGACTACAGGAATAAGAAAACTTCCA
>PVKP010028821.1:5691-29792 GCA_004027715.1 Plecturocebus donacophilus | reverse complement strand
ATTGTGTAGGGGAACTCGCCTTTTTAATGCCATCAGATCTCATGAGACTTATTCACTATCATGAATTACTTCTGATTAGATCCCTCCCAAGACACGTAAGAATTATAGGAGCTACAATTCAAGATGAGATTTGAGTAGGTGGGGAAACAATCATAACATATCAAAAGATTATTCAAACTTCCAGCTTAGCTGATTTTAATATAGAATGAATCCTGTCGCAAAGAAAGGAGAGTATCTAAAAATATTCTGACATTAGACCATTTTGTATTGTTGGAAAGAAAGTAATATTCAAAATGAAGGACAATTCATTAAATCAGTTACATTTGGTTTTGGAGAATAGATTTTTACAGATTTATGCTTACAACTGGTTTGACCACTTGGAAAGAATTTATCTGTGCTGGTTTAATTGTTTACATTTGGTATTTGAGGAATGACTTTATTTCCATTAACATAATCAAATACTTGATAGTATGTATGTACACACATTTAAATGATGACTTCTGCAATTATCCCTGAGTTCAAACCTACTGATGCTATCTTTTAACCTAACTAACTGGAAGTTTCTGCAGACCTCTAAGACAGATAATTCACATGTCAAAAATTGAGAAAGAACTCAGAAGATTATCTGAAATTATTTCAAAAGTAGAGTAACCATGAAATAGGGGCAGGCTGCAACTTCACATGTTTCCTATGAGATATTGTTTCCCTATGATGCATAGAGCTGGGTCATGGCAGATTCTCAATAATGACTTAGGCAATTGACCAATAATGGAAGAAAAATGACATAGCTAGCTCAAGAATCTAAGTTACCTCAAAGAAGGTGATTGGATGTCATTTCCAGAGGCCATTTGGTGGTTATTGTTCTGCAGAAATTCATGAGCTGGTCTATATTTTCTCTTCTAGACAGGTGACTCTGTGGGCCTAAGCATTCCAATTATTATTTACTGGGTATATTGTACTTTCTGGCAGTACTAGTTATACTTTTGAAGTGGCCATGTGTACTGGGACACATCGTAACAGACCTATAATGTGTTACTTCATCTCTTCTAGATCAATCTTTCCCTTGAATGTCCATGTTACAAGCTTTGCTAATGAATATATTTTTAATTTTCTCTCTCCCCAAAAGAGTTGATGTAAAATCTTAAACTCTAGCACAAATAAGGTGCTCCAGCACAAATAAGGTGATCCTGTCAAGCACATCAAAAATTGATCAGCAAAAGCCCATAACTGGCAATTTAGTTTAATTTTCTTGTTAATAAATAGAGCACTTACACAACCTCATAAGTTACCCAAGAGATGGTGGTTTTCCACCTTTTCCTAGTAAATTTGAAAAGTTAATATTTACCAAAGGCTCTTCATATCTGATAGTAGGTTGAGGCTAGCAGAACCTAAGAGAATTATCCCATGGTCCTCAGATGGACAAGTCACCAATCTTTATTGATACAGTCAGAAAAGTGGAAGCTACAAGTCCTGCTATTTCTTTTATCAAGAAGTTTCTATCTGTCTCCTCTGATTTATTCTCAGTCTCTCCAATATAATTTAGTACCCTGTTTCCTCTTGCCTGGATTTCTGCAATGACTTTTCTAATCTATCTTCTATATCTTCTCCTTATCAATCATTCTGTATAGCCTTTTTTCCATGATGATTTTTTTTTTCCTAAAACACTGCTACTTTCAAGTTGTCATCTGCTGAAAAACCCAAAGATCAATAGGTATTTATTACCTTTTCGGTAAAGTCTAAATTTGGTCTGGCATTCTATCTCCTTCACAATCAGGCTCCAAACCAAAACCTTTTAACTCATTGTTATCTTTTATTTAACTCTTACAGTGAGACCGAATTTTTGTTTCCCTCATCATAAACATTTTTACTTACCTGAAATTATTTGTGTTGTTTCAATTATTATTTCACCCATGCTGCTTTGGTAAAGATTAATTTATTTTTAATATGTTAAAATGCTGTCACTGATATGAATGCTATCAATACAATGACCAATAAATTAATGTTACTTAAGTAAATCAAGGAATAAAGGTAGCTGGATAAATGAATTGATCTCACTAAATATTCTGAGGACAAGTGAGAAAAAGAATATTGCCACTTAATTTCAAATGAAATAATGACATTTATTTAAGACCTAGAATGTGTAATCAGCCATAATCCTAGGAGCAATGTGAAGTCCTTGAGTTGAAATTCTACTGTTTTCTTTAGTTCTCCTTCTGGTTCTACATAAACACATTACCTTAGAGACTGAATTTAACTTTAAAGTCTTTTTTCTTATTTGCAATGTCAATAGCTCTCAAGCTCTTACAATGAAGGAGCTACTTTAGCAACGTATCTAGCCATGGAGTTAGTGAAAGGAAGTGAATAAAATACTTGTATAAGCATGTTAACTGATAGAGTGACAGAAAGCTTTCCAGAGTAGTTTTAGACCACATATAATAAAGCCCCCCCACATTTTTTTTTTGCTGTGCTATACCACATTTACCTTAGAGGTTTGGATTTTAAAAATTCTTGTGTAGCTGAGATGGGATCAGAGAGCCCTCTGTTGTGTTTCATGGGGTCTTGGTCTCCAGGATGGCATTTGGCAATAGAGAGCCCACAAATATTTTCTATGGGCATTAGGTGGGAGGATATATAGCTCTTATCTAGAGGTTAATGTAAGTGACATGGGAAAAGTTTCCACAGGGATAAGCCTCATCAGTTGACCATGAGGACAACATTTTATGATCTAGTAGTATTTCCTTAGGTACCCCAACTCCTAGAACTCATGGGACCTGAATAATCCAACCTTATTACATAGAAAACAACTGGTCCCAACATCAGAAAGCCAAGTAAGGCACATATAAGCAGAAATATATCTCCTTTAACTTTTCACCTTTCACTTCTTTACTATCCCTCTTCTGTCATTATTTCAATTATCATTACTAGTATTATTTGTAAATCCATTTATCGCTTCCACTCTTCTCATTTCCTTTATGTTTGTCAAGTACATATTTTTTCAAAGTTTATGCACTCTTCTCTATCAGCACAGAATACCCTAACATATTCTTCAGCAAATTGTCACTGATAATTCATACCCTCTTGAAAACAATAGCCAGGAAGCCTTAACCTCAGAGATGGGTCAGCTCAACTTCATTTTGTGCCAGAATGCCAAAGCTCAAGCCTCATTTAGGCAATGGGTGAGTTCAGTGACTCTACTCACCCCTTTCCTCTTACACATAAATTAATTCTAATGGGGAAAAAATTTCATAGGATCTTAATGTCATTACGAGTACCACTTTTAGTTCAGCAAAGGAGAAAACATAAAAAGGGAGTGGATTACTCAACAACTTGGTTGATACAGAGTTTAGAGTAATTTTTAGTTTTTTGAGAAAATAAATATATGTAAACCAAATATTCAAACATGGAGAAAATTTTCTCAGCATAGACTAGAAAACATTAAACTCTAATGTTTCTGATGGAAAAAGTGAGAAATTGGTTTGTGAAACACTAAAGCTGTTTTTAAGCAACTTATACCTTTTTCTATTTATAGCTTACCAAAGCCCAGTATACTTTGGTGACTGAGATTAGGGAGCAAAGTTGTGAGGTTAAAGAGGGTATCCACACAACAACAACAACAACAACAACAAAACTTCTCATTTCTCATAGTTTTCTGAAGAATGTTAAACAAGCCCCCAGCCTTAAAGCAAAGTCCAGCTCATAAGTTGATATTGGACAGTACTGACTAGTAACACTCTTCCCTGAGATCTCTTTTCCTTGCCTACTTTGCTCCTTCATGAGAATTTTGTTACCACTGACCTCCTTCTGACTCCTTCCAATTCATGTTAGCTTTGGACTGGCCACATAACTTTGATTCTCCTGGAAAGCTGAGCCAACTCACTGTTCAGCCCAGCACCTTACTTTCATTAGGCAGTCATTTGTGTCTTGAGACCATGATGAGGAAATTCCCCGCACTGGTCTGAGCTTTATTTACACTTTGGAAAGTACCTAAAGACATAGCTCTGGGAGATGATGTTCTTAAAGTTTAATACTGTGAGAAAACCTGTAAACTCTTCCTTCATTTTGTAGTGAAGTGCCTTTCCATTTCCCAGGTAGTGATTCATAGTGACACAGCATTGTCTGCTCTTCAGCTTGTGCTTTCTCTCAGCATGGCCCCAGAGGCTAGTAGCCCAGCTCATAACCAGTGTCACAAAGAAAGAAGGGAATGGAATCTTAGTAAATGAAAATAAAAAGATGCTTTTGGCAGTATAGTCATTTTTACAATATTGATTCTACTCAGCCATGAACATGAGACGTGTTTCCACTTGTTTGTGATGTCTATGATTTATTTCAGCAGTGTTTTGTTGTTTTCCTTGTAGAGGTCTTTAACCTCATTTATTAGGTATATTCCTAAGTATTTTATTATTTTTTGAAGCTATTTTAAAAGGCGTCAAGTTACTGATTTGATTGCAAGCTAGGTTGCTTTTAGTTTATAGAAGAACTATTGATTTGTGTACATAAATTTTGTATCCAGAAACTTTGCTGTTTTTTTTTAATCAGTTCTATCTGGTAATTTTGCTGAATTCTTTTATCAGTTCTAGGTGCTTTCTGGAGGAATCTTTAGGGTTTTCTATGTAAACGGTCATATCATCAGCAAACAGCAACAATTTTACTTCCTCTTTACTGACTTGTATTCCTTTATTTCTTTCTCTTGTCTCATTGCTCTGCCTAGGACTTCCAGTTCTATGTTGAAGAGGAGTGGTGAAGGTAGGCATCCTTGTCTTGTTCGTTTTCAGAGGGAATGTTTTCAACTTTTCCCCATTCAGTATTATGTTAGCTGTGGGTTTGTCATAGACGGGTTTTATTACACTGAGATATGTCCACTGTATGCTGATTTTGCTGAGAGTTTTAATCATAAAGAAATGCTGGATTTTGTTTAATGATTTTCTGCATCTATTGAAATGATGATGTGATTTTTGTTTTTAATTCTGTTTATTTTCTGTGTCACATTTATTGACTTACATATGTTAAACTATCCCTGCATCCCTGGTAGGAAGCCCACTTGATCATGCTAAATTATCTTTTTGATAAGTTGCTGGATTCAGTTAGTTAGTATTTTATTAAGAATTTTAGCATCTATGTTCATCAAGGATATTGGTCTGTAGTTTTCATTTTTGGTTAGGCTCTTTCTTGGTTTGATATTAGAGTGATATTGGCTTCATAGAATGATTTAGATCAAACTGCCACCATCCCATCTTTAGAAAAAATCAATTCTAAAAAAAAATGCATATAGAACTGAAGAGTATCCCACACATCCAAAGCAAGAATAAGCAAAAAGAGCAAAAAGACCAAATTTGAAGGCATCACATTACCTAATTTCAAATTATACTCTAAGGCCATAGTTCACCGAAACAGCATAATATTGGTATAAAAATAGGTACATAGACCAAAGGAACAAAATAGAGAATCCAGAAATAAACCCACATACTTACAGCCAACTGATTTTTGATAAAGCAAACAAAAACATAAAGTGAAGAAAGGACACTCTTTTTATCAAATGGTACTGGAATAATTGACTAGCCACATGTAGGAAAATGAAACTCAACCTTCATATTTCATGTTATACAAAAAACAACTCGAGATGAATTAAGGACTTAAATCTAAGACTTGAAATTATAAAAATTCTATATGAAGTCCTTGCCTATGCCTATGTCCCCAATGATATTGTCTAGGTTTTCTTCTATGGTTTTTATGGTGTTAGGTCTTGTGTTTAAATCTTTAATCCACATGGAATTAATTTTTTATAAGGTGTAAGGAAGGGATCCAGTTTCAATTTTCTTCACATGACTAGCCAGTTTTCCTGACATCATTTATTAAACAGGGAATCCTATCCCCATTTCTTGTTTTTGTCTGGTTTGTCAAAGATCAGATGATTGTAAATGTGTGGCATTGCTTCTTAGGCCTCTGTTCTGTTCCATTGGTCTATAGCTCTGTTTTGGTACCAGTACCATGCTGTTTTGAATACTGTAGCCTTGTACTGTTAGTTTGAAGTCGGGTAGCATGATGCCTTCACCTTTTTTTTTTTTTTTTTTTTTTTTTTTTTTTTTTTTTTTTTGTTTTTTTTTTATTTTTTTTTTTTTTTTTTTTTTTTTGCTTAGGATTGTCTTGGGTATGCAGGCTCTTTTTTGGTTCCATATAAAGTTTAAGGTGTTTTTTCCAGTTCTGTGAGGAAGGTCAATGGTAGTTTGATGGGGATAGCATTGAATCTAAAAATTACTTTAGGCAATATGGCCATTTTCACCATATTAATTCTTCCTAATCATGAGCATGGAATGTTTTTCAATCTGTTTGTGTCATCTCTTATTTCCTTGAGCACTGGTTTGTAGTTCTCCTTGAAGAGGTCCTTCATGTCCCTTGTTAGTTGTATTCCTAGGTATTTTATTCTCTTTGTAGTAATTGTGAATGGGAGGTCTCTCATGCTTTGGCTCTCTGTTTGTCTGTTATTGGTGCATAGGAATGCTTGTAAGCAATGACAACAAAAGCCAAATTAGACAAATGGGCTAATATCCAGGATCTACAAAGAAATTAAACAAATTTACAAGAAGAAAACAATCAACCTCATCAAAAAGTGGGCAAAGAATATGAACAGACACTTTTCAAAAGAAGACATTTATGCAGCCAACAAACATATGAAAAATGCTCATCATCACTGGTCGTTAGAGAAATGCAAATTAAAACCACATTGAGATACCATCTCATGCCAGTTAGAATGGTGATCATTAAAAAATCAGGAGACAATAGATGCTGGAGAGGATGTGGACAAATAGAAATGCTTTTATACTGTTGGTGGAAGTGTAAATTAGTTCAACTATTGTGGAAGACAGTGTGGTGATTCCTCAAGGATCTAGAAATAGAAATACCATTTGACCTAGCAATCCCATTACTGGGTATATACACAAAGAACTATAAATCGTTCTATTATAAAGACACATGCACAAGTATGTTCATTGTGGTACTGTTTACAATAGCAAAGTCTTGTAATCAACCCAAATGCCCATTAATTTTAGACTGGATAAAGAAAATGTGGCACATATACACCATGGAATACTATGCAGGCATAAAAAAGGATGAGCTTATGTTTTTTGCAGAGACATGGATGAAGCTGGAAACCATCAATCTCAGCAAACTGACACAAGAACAGAAAACCAAACACCACATGTTCTCACTCATAAGTGGGTGTTGAACAATGAGAACACATGGATATGGAGGGGCCATCACACACAGAGGCCTGATGGGGGCTGAGGGAGGCTAGAGGAGGGGTAATAGGGGATGTGGGGATTGGAGAGGGATAACATTAGGATATATACCTAACGTAGGTGATGGGGGATGGATGCAGCAAATCACCATGGCATGCATATACCTATGTAACAATCCTGCTCAATCTACACATGTACCCCAGAACCTAAAGTATAATTTAAAAAAAATTCTAAAAGATAACATTGGAAAAACCCTCTAGACATTGGCCCCAGCACGGATTTCATGACCAACGACACAAAATCAAATGCAATAAAAACAAAGATAAATAGCTGGGACTTAATTAAACTAAAGAGTTTTCACAAGGCAAAAGGAGGAATCAGCAGAGTAAACAGACAACCCACAGAGTGGGAGAAAGTCTTCACAGTCTATACATCTGATAAAGGACTAATATCCAGAGTCTACAATGAACTCAAACAAATCAGCCAGAAAATTATAAACAATCCTATGAAAAAGTGGGATGAGGGCATGAATAGACAACGCTCAAAGAAGAAAAATATATAAATGTCCAACAAACATGAAGAAATACTCAACATCACTAGTCATCATGGAAATGCAAATCAAGACCACAACACAATGCCACCTTACTCCTGCAAGAATATTCATAATCAATACATCCAAAAATAGTAGATGTTGGCATGGATGTGGTAAACAGGGAACATTTCTACACTGCTGTTGGTAGTATAAACTAGTACAACCACTATGGAAGACAGACAGTGTGAAAATTCTTTAAAGAACTAAAAGCAGAAGTACAGTTTGATCCAGCCATCCCACTACTGGGTATCTACCCAGAGGAAAATAAGTTATTATACAAAAAAGATACTTGTACACATATGTTTACAGCAGCACAATTTGTGATTGCAAAAATGTGGAACCAAATCACATGCCTATCAATCAATCAATGAGTGGATAAACAAACTGTGATATGGATATCATATATATATATATGATGGAATACTACTCAGCCACAAAAAGGAATGAATCAATGACATTCACAGCAACCTGGTTAAGACTGGAGACTATTATTCTAAGTGAAGTAACTCAAGAATAGAAAATCAAACATTTTATGTTCTCTCTCATGAGTCAGAGCTAAGCTATGAGGTTGCAAAGGCATAAAAATGACCACAATGGTCTCTGGGGACTCTGGGGTAAAGGTTGGGAAGGGGATGATAGATAAAAGAGTACAAATAGGGTGCAGTGTATACTGCTCAGGTGATGGGTGTACCAAAATCTCACAAATTACCACTAAAGTGTTTACCAATGTAAACAAACACCACCTGTACCCCTATAACCTATGCAATTAAAAAAAAACACAAATTGGAAGGAAAAGTAAAAATATAAAAAGAAACAAGCTACTTGAACTTCATGCATCAACTTGTATAAATCTCAAAAACTTATGCTAAGTGAAAGAAGCCACTATCAAAAGCTTTTCTTCTCTATGGTTTTATCTATATTACATTCTTGAAAAGCCAAAACTATAGTGTTGGAGAACAGATCAGTGATTGCCATAGGGAGGTGAGTATAAACACATATCACGTGGGAGTGTTCTGTATCCTGATTGTGGTGGTGGTTATATGAATCTATATCTATTAAATTCAAAAACTGGTGATTATTTCACAATTCATAGGTATATCAAATTATCAAGTAATACAACTTAAACACATATATATTTTAATTGCAGATTATACTCTATTAAAACTGGAAAAATTTTAAAACATAAAAAAATGCAATGATTTCAGAATATTATTGTTTTCTTAAGGTGAGTCTCCATGGCCTGGCAGAGTTGAGTTGGGTCTCCATGGAAATAACAGGAATGTTATTTGTAATGGGAAGATCTAGAGAATACAGGAGAAATTATTGTCCCATTTAATCCATACTACAAATACCATGAGCTACCTACTTGGGACTACTCCACACATGTGAATACAGGCATCATCACCAAAGCCTACCAGAAATCATGTGAATTAATTCATTTTCATGCTGCTGATAAAGATGTATCTGAGACTGGGCTACTTACAAAAAAAAGAGGTTTATTGAACTTACGGTTCCACATTGCTAGTGAGGCTTCACATTTATGGTGGAAGGCAAGGAGAAGCAAGTCATATTTTACACAGATGGAAGCAGGGGAAAAGAGAGAGCATGTGCAAGAAAACTCCTCTTTATAAAACCATCACATCTCCTGAGACTTATTCATTATCATGAGACTAGTATGAGGAAGACCTGCCCCCATGATTAAATCACCTTCAACTTGGACCCTCCCATAACACAATGAAAATTGTGGGAGTTACTGTCAAGATGAGATTTGGGTGGTGACATAGCCAAACCATATCATTCCACCCCTGGCCCTTCCCAAATCTCATGTCCTCAATTTCAAAACCAGTAGTGCCTTCCCAACAGTCCCCAAAAGTCTTAACTCTTTTCAGCATTTATTCAACAGTCCAAAGTCCAAAGTTTCATCCAAGACAAGGAAAGTCCCTTCTGCCTATGAGTCTGTAAAATCAAAAGCAAGTTAGTTACCTCCTAGATGAAATATGGGTACAGGCATTGGGTAAATAAAGTCAATCCAAATGTGAAAAATTGGCCAAAACAAAGGGGCTACAGGCCCCATGCAAGTTCAGAGTCCAGTGGTGCATTCAAATCTTCAATCTCCAAAATGATCTCCTTTGATTCCATATCTCACATTCAGGTCACACTGATGGAAGAGGTAGACTCCCACACCCTTGGGCAGCTCCATCTCTGTGAATTTGCAGAGTACAGCCTCCCTCCTGGCTGCTTTCATGGGCTAACATTGAATGTCTATGGTTTTTCCAGATACATGATGAAAGCTGCCAGTGGATCTATGATTCTGGGTCTGGAAGATGGTTGCCCTCGTCTTACAGCTCCACTAGGTGGTGCCACAGTAGGGACTCTGTGTGGGGGCTCTGACCCGACATTTCCCTTTGGGACTGCCCTAGTAGAGGTTATCCATGAAGGCCCCACCCCTGCAGCAGACTTTTGCCTGGGTATCTAGGTGTTTCCATACGTATTCTGAAATCTAGGCAAAGGTTCGCAAACCTCAATTCTTGACTTCTGTGCATCTGCAGGCTCAACACCATTTGGAAGCTGTCAAAACTTAGGGTTTACACCTTCTGAATCAACAGGCTGAGTTCCATGTTGGCCCCTTTCACCCATGACTGGAGGGGCTGGGATGCAGGGCACCAAGTACCTAGGCTGCTCACAGCATGAGGACATGAGGCCCAGACCACTAAACCACTTTTTCCTTCTAGGCCTCCAGGCCTGTGAGGGGAGGGCCTGCTGTGAAGACCTCTGACATGCCCCGGTGATATTTTCCCCATTGTCTTGGGGATTAACATTCAGCTCCTCGTTACTTATGCAAATTTCTGCAGTGGGATTAAATTTCTCCTCAGAAAATAAAATTTTCTTTTCTACAGCATTTCCAGGCTGCAAATTTTCCAAACTTTTATGCTCTGCTTTCCTTATAAAACTGAATAGCTTTCAAACCACCCAATTCATCTTTTGAATGCATCGATGCCTAGTAATTTCTTTTACCAGATACCCTAAATCATCTCTTTCAAGTTTAAAATTCCACAGATCTCTAGGGAGTAGCAAAATGCCACCAGTCTCTTTGCTAAAACATAACAAGGGTCACCTTTGCACCAGTTCCCAGCAAGTTCCTCACCTCCATCTGAGACCACCTCAGCCTGGGATTTGTTGTCCTTGTCACTATCAGCATTTTGGGCAAAGCCACTCAACAAGTCTCTAGGAAGTTCAAATTACTTCCATGTTTTCCTGTCTTCTTCTGAGCCCTCCAAACTGATCCAATCCCTGCCTGTTACCCAGTTCCAAAGTTGTTTCTACATTTTCAGGTATCTACAGCAGCACTCTACTCTACTGGTACCAATTTGCTGCATTCATCTGTTTTAATACTGATGATAAAGACATATTTGAGACTCGGCAATTTACAACAGAAAGAGATTTATTAGACTTACAGTTCCACGTGGCTGAAGAGGCTTCATAATCATGGTGGAAGGCAAGGAGCAGCAAGTCACATCTTACATGGATAGCAGCAGGTACAGGGAGAGCATGTGCAGGGGAACTCCTCTTTATAAAACCATCAAAGCTCATGAGACTTATTCACTATCACAAGAAAAGCATGAGAAAGACTCACCCCCCATGATTAAATCACCTTCCACTGGTTCCTTCCCATGACATGTTGAAATTGTGGGAGTTTCTATAAAGATGAGATTTAGGTAGGGACACAGCCAGCTATATCATCACATGAGGGTATAACACCTGCTATGGGAAATAGAAAATTCTAAGCCAAATTCCATAGCATATTGTTCATGGCCTGTTTTTCTTCTCTAAGGCTTATATAACTGTAAAGTCTTATGACTTATTTCCCTGTGGGTCTTCTGTACAAATACTTCTCTTTTCTCATCCAGTCAAATAACAAGAGTTATTGTGCATAGCAATTAATTTATACACATTTTGGTTGCACATGTGCATGTGAGAGTGTTTTCTTTTCTATCAATTCTAAAAGCAGATCAACTCTAGGCTGTTTATTTAAATAATTTCAACTTTTATTTTAGATTATGGGGGTGCATGCATGTTACAGGTTTGTTATATGAGTAGGTTGTATAATGCTGAGGTTTGGAGCACAAATGGTCCTATCTCCCAGGTAGTATCATAGTACCCAATAGTTGTTCAACCTTTGCCTTCCTCTTTTTCTCCCTCCTCTAGTAGTTACCTATGTCTTTCATGACATTCACTATGTGATCTTGGACAAGTTACAACTTCGTAGGTATCCATTTCATCATCAGTAAAACAAAATAAATAAAAGAAAAAGTGAGGTAATTTCTAACTACTCTTTACATAGAATTAGATTGTTTTAATAAGGTTTAGATAGGTTTTAATAAGTATAACGGGCTTCAAATAGTTGCTAGTGCTTTATCAATAGTTTTAGTGAATTAGAGTTTTATTAATTTACATGTTGCCATAATTTAAGGTGGCTGTAAGTGTATCAGAATAATTTTACAGCAATGAAAGACTACCTTGTTGAGTATCTGCTTATTCCTGAATTCATAAAGACTTGAGTGAAACTTTTATTAAAGTAAAATTGTTGGATCAATGTGCATATACATTTAAAATATTTCTAGAACTTGCCAAATTGTCCTTCAAAACATTGTCTGAGACTAGCTGATTCCCCACATTCTTATCAATGTTGTATATTCAAAATAAAATCTTTGGTGAGCTGATATTTTGCTTATTTTAAAAAAATTTCATTAAATTCACCAATTTTTCTTGGAGTGAAAATAGAATTTTGTAGAATGTGGAAGTTCAGTCAGGGTGGTGGCAAAAATATTAAAGGAAAAATATTAGATAAAGTTATAGAATATAGTCTCAAACCCTTTTGGAAGGCCTAAAAGTTTTTTCTACAATTCTTGGCTGAAGGCAGCCAGAGGCTCTTTGCAGAAGCCAGAGAGATTAGAGTGCAAATACACAGGAATGTGAGTAGTTTACCTAGCTAGCTTGTTTACTCACGTGGTCCTATAAAATTAACCTTTGATCATTCTGGATAGCCCTCTCGGGGGGGGGAGGTCAACAAGGGATACTACCTACTAACGGTATTTGCTTTAGACTTCAGAACCTGTCCTTTAATCTTTAACCTCTAGTGGTGTTGACTCGGGGCTTTTGTTATTTAATGTGTGTTCAATAAAGGCCAGGGAGGCCAGCTTGTGAGGACCAGTGGTCACAACTGTTTTCAGCACTCTTCAGAAAGTCTATATGTGGCCAGGGACACACAGTCGAACTGACAAAGCATAATATCTGTGTCTCAGTGTACTTTATTCATCTTTCACTGTGTCAGGGTCTACAGGACAGAATCCTTCAAGTGGTGACCCCGACAGTGGCACCCAGTGTGGGGTGACCCTGACAGTAGAAGACTTTGGAAGACAGCAAGCAGTGATGATCCTTTATTAAGAACATGACTAGATAAACTTTCATTCTGGAATCTAGGCAACATATGTTTGAAATGTTTGCTTTAAAACATTGGCAATCTTGCTTTGCTCTTGAATAACATTTTGGTACCTTGACAAAACTCATGCATACAACCAATTTGAAGTGGTAGCATTCTTGTGCTCTCAGAGACTTCCAAGGATTCTGAATAAATTTGAAATTTTCCACATTTTGTGCATCAAACTTATTTCAAATAAGTGTGATGAGATAATTTATTTAATTTTTGAAAAAAAAAAAAAGGTAAAGCTGCCAGACTCCAGGGTAACTTCTTGAATCAGTAAGCAGTTTTTCCCCATGAGAATCTGGCATAAGTAACTCCACAGCTGCAAGAGATCTGATCAAGAAAAAGGACCAAGGATGATCTCAGCAAAAGCATTACTGGCTTCCTGTTTCTGTATGCTCTAAAATATAATTAGGCTGAAATGCAAAGAGCTAAGGAAAACACTTGTAATAAAGCTGGATCCAGGTTTACAAGCCAGATAATTTTTTTGGCAGGTTAATCACTTAGCATTTGAATTGTTTATTCTTGTTCACCTTTTGTTTGCTAAGATGACTTTATCACATCAACTGTTCTGTAATCTATACATTCTTCTTTAACCAAGAAAAAAAGAATAGTTTTATATGACTTAATCTAAGTATGGTTTTAAATGAGTTATAATGATCTAATATTTTTAAGGAAGATCAATGAAGCATCTAGCTATACTGACTTCAGTATCTTGTTCTCTTTCAAAGCAATTTATTTCACATGTATTTTTGCACTTGATTCTTGCAGAAGTCTTCTGAGGCAAGGGTTATTATTTATATTTTTACAGCAGAGATGGAACTGGAAGCCAGCTCATTTATCTATTGTGCTTTCCCCTAGACAGATAGAGGGAAACTCTGGCGAATAGAGGCATTGTAATTGCCTTATAAGTGTAGAAAACAAAGGTGCTTTGACTATAAAAGGAAAATATAATAGAATTTAAAAATATTTTAGGGGCTAAAATCATTTACCTTTTGAACTGAGTTCACACCAAAAGTGTTCTTTAAATTTGGAGACATTACAAAAATATACATCAGTATTTTACTTTACTTTTACAAGTAAAATACTCTTACTACAGGCAAAGACTCACAGACATTTTATATTTGCATCTTCATCACTAATCATGAAATAAAAAGAGAAGATCCCCGTGCCATATATATAGTGATTCTAACCTGATAACTACTAAATTTGATCCATTCAATAAAATTACTGAGCACCTGTCATATATATGACAGGAACTTGCCATCTAGTGGGGGGAGGGGGCAAAATAGATAAGACAAATACACATAGAACTAACATGCCAAACAGAGTATAAATGCCTAAATGTTCTGGAGGTTCAGAAAATTGAAATTTCCTATCCAGTAAGGTAAATAAAAGGGAATAGAGAGAGTGTTCTGTAAGAGGGTTAGTTTTGACAGAGCTTCGACAAAAAGATGGATAGAATTTTAACTGAAAGAAGATTTCAGGAAGTTAACTCATACTATAGCTTGGAAATAAAGTCTAATGTGTTTACAAAATAGTGATAATCTAGTTTGCTTGAGGTACAAAGTACCACTAGCAATACGTACAGAAGGAGGATAGAAAATACAACACATGGACACAAGGAGGGGAACATCACACACCAGGGCCTGTTGGGGGGTGGGGGAGCTAGGGGAAGGGACAGTAGGGGGTGGGGGGATTGGGGAGGGATAACATTAGGAGAAATACCTAATGGAGATGATGGGGGGATAGACGCAGCAAACCACCATGACAAACCACCATGTAACAATCCTGCATGATCTGCATATGTACCCCATAACTTAAAGCATAATAAAAAAATAAAAATTAAAATTAAAAAATTTGAAATAAATAAAAGTAGAGTGAAACTATAGGGCTTGTAAATCCAAATAAAAGTGTTTAACAAAGAACTGGTGCACAGTGGTGAATTATTGAAGGCTTCTGATCAGGGAAAAGGACATGATTAAGCTGAACTTGAAGTAAATGAAGCTCATAGCTCTGGGTAGGGCATATATATGGCAATGTAAACAATGGGGAGAATGTTTTAGTAGGCAAGCTAAAGAATGAAAATGATATGAAATGCAAATTTCAGTGTCCATAAATAAAGGTTTTTGGAACATAGCCACATGCATATGTTTAGATACTGTCTATAGCTACTTTGGTGCTACGATGACAGAGTGAGGAGTTGTGACAGACTGTGATTTACAAAGCTGAAAATATTTGCATTTGGCCCATTTTAAAGGGCCTAATTTTATTTATTTTTGTATTATTTCTTCTTTTTCTATCTTTTTTTATATTAAACTTTTCAGTAAAGAGTACATGCACAGGTTTGTTATACAGGTAAACTTGTGTCACTTTTTCACAGATTATTTTGTCACTCAAATATTAAGCCTAGTAACCATTAGTTATTTTTTCCTGATCCTCTCCCTCCTCCCAGCCTTCATCCTCCAGTAGGCCCCAGTGTATGTTGTTTCCTTCTATGAGTCCATGTATTCTCATTATTTAGCTCTATTCATATGTGAGAAAATGCAGTATTTAGTTTTATGTTCCTGCATTAATTTTGTAAGGATAGCAGCCTTCAGCTCCATCCATGTTCCTGCAAATGACATGATCTCATTCTTTTTTTATGGCTTTATAGTATTCCACACTGTATATGTATCACATTTTTTTTTATCCAGTCTATCATTGATGAGTACTTAGGCTGAGTCCATATCTTTGCCATTGCGAATAGTGCTGCAATGAACACATGTTTGCATGTCTTTATAATAGAATACTTTATATTCCTTTGGGTATATAACCAGCAATGAGATTGCTAGGTTGAATGGTGTTTCTGCTTTTAGATCTTCGAGGAATCACACTGTCTTTTACAATAGTTGAACTACTTTAAACTCCCACCAACAGTGTATAAGCATTCCTTTTTCTCCACAATTTCCTCAGCATCTATTATTTTGACTTTTTAATAACAGCCAACTTAACTGGCCTGAGATAGTATCTCATTGTGATTTTGATTTTTATTTCTCTAATGACCAATCCTTGTGGTCTTATCTTCCTTTGATATTGGAGGTCACTTACCTTCCGATTTTTTTTTTCTTATTCTTATATGATGACCTTGAGGGTTTGGTTGTGGTATAAGTGGATTCAGCCAACTGGCTTCATTTCTAGAAGATGTTATGGGGGCTAACACTCAGCTCCTAATTCCTGGACTGCATGCTCTAATTTTCAGGGACTTGCGTTGGGCCCTGACTTTGTTCTCTGGCTCCTCAAGGTTAGGAATCCAGTATGCTGCCAGAGCTGAGGTGCTGCTGGAATTCTGGTCACTACACTCTAATGGGTGGTGTCAGCCAAAACATTTCTATCTGGTGACAGCAAGATCCCTCCTCATTCTCAAATGCCAGCAGCAGCAGTAGTGGCAACTGTGACAGAGTGCTAGCTAGTGCCAGTGAGTGTCAGGGTGCCTGCCTCCCTGCTGGTGTTCAACACAGCAGCAGGAACAATGCAGCTGGAAAGGAATAGGGTACATAGTAAGGAGCTGCAGGAGTGGGTTGGGGTGTGCCCTGCAGGCAACTGTGTGCAGGTGACTGGGTGCTGGAAGTGGTGTTTTCTCTGGGGTGTAGCAGTGGCAGCTACACATCTGGGTGCTTTCTCTGTGCCCCACAAGCAGGAGTAGTCCCACAGCAAGGGAGGATCTGCTTTTCTCTGCCCACTGTCCTTGTAAGAATGGGGCACTGGTAGGGGTAGGGCTGGCAGGGTCTGTACCCAAAAAGGATCCTTTAGATTTGGCAGTCAGAGGGGGGAGTGGGTAAGGACTGAACTCCTATGAGCTGGCAGGGCAAGGAAAGCAAAACCTCCCCAAACAGACACGCACCAGCAAGTTATATGGAGAATTGCCATTGGGTCTGGGGAAGGCTGCAGTAAGGAGAAGGAGCATTTGGTTTGGTGTTTGGCCTTAGAGCCTCTCCACCTTTCAGTCATGGTCTGCCATTGCAGGAGCTTTGGTGTGGTCTCCAGGGCACCCCAGCCTGCCCTGCAAGCAGGTGGGTAGGCTGGGGCCCTGAGAGAGACCAGCAGACCAATGGGTGCTCAGGTAGGAATGGCCCCGCCTGACTGACAAGACTGCCCTTCAGAATTTAGGATGACAGTTCTCAAAGGGCTAAAGTCTCCTATGGCATCAACTTGAGCTTAGGGGGATGATCATCCCTGGCTGTACTCAGCTACAGATGCTCCCACACTAAACCTTTTGTGCTGCTGCACATCAGCTGGTTTGCTTCTCCACCACTTCTCTAAGCAGCTCTCCCTGCCAACTAGAGTGTCCATGGTGAGGGGTTCCAGAAGTTTGTAGCTAGAGCGGGTTGCTTTCCAGTTCAACTCATTAGTTCTCTTGTAGTCCTGGCGGCGTGGGCAGCTATGAGTCTAGATGTACTGTTGCCCTGTGTAGACTTCCCAACTTTCTCTCCCTTCAACCCAACTTCTGTATCTTCCATTTGTCCACTCTCAGTGCCTTCTCTCTGAAGATCTGTTAGCAACATGCCAGTTGTCTGGATCCCTCCGTGGGATCAGTTCCATCTGGTTGTGTCTGGTTGGCCACCTTGCCCTCCCCTCCCATTCATCTGTTGATGGACATTTAGATTGATTCCATATCTTGGCTATTATGAATAGTGCTGCAATAAACATGGGAGTACACATATCTTTCATATACTTGTTTCCTTTCTTTTAGATATATACCAAGCAGTGGGATTGTTGGATAAAGTGATAGTTCTATTTTTAGTTTTTGAAGGACCTCCCACTGTTTTCCACTGTGGCTGTATTTACATTCCCAACAGAGTATGAACAGTCCTCTTTCTCCCTGTCTTGGACAGCATTTTATTTGGCTGTCTTTTGGATAAAGGTAATTTTAAGTGGGATGGGATGATAGTGTAGTTTTGATTTGCATTTCTCTGATAATTAGTGATGTTGACCATTTTCTCATATACCTGTTTGCCATCTGTATGTCTTCTTTAGAAAAATGTCTACTCAGGTCTTCAGCTCATTTAAAAATTCTGATTATTTGTGTGTTTTTTCTCCTATTGAGTTGCTTGAGCTTCTTATATATTTTTATTGTTAGATGGGTAGTTGGTAAATACTTTCTCTGATTCTCTTTGTTGTCTCTTCACTTTGTTTTTTCCATTGCTGAGCAGAAGCTTTTTAGCTTGATATAGTCCCAAAAATGCATACATTTTTGCTCTGGTTGCCTGTGCTTTTTGGGTCTTACTCAAGAAATCTTTGCTCAGATCATTGTCCTAGAAAGTTTTTGGAGAGTTTTCCCACGATTTTTTTTCTAGTAGTTTAATAGTTTCAGGTCTTAGATTTAATTTGGTTGTCTATTTTGATTTGATTTTTGTATATGGCAAGATGGGGGTCTAGTGTCATTCTTCTGCATATGGATGTTCTGTTTTCCTAGTAGCATGCATTGAATAGACTACTGTTTTCCCAATGTATGTTATTGGCATCTTTGTCAAAACTGAGTTAACTCCAAATGCATGGATTTATTTCTGGGTTCTCTAATTTGTTTTATTGATCTGTGTTTCTCTTTTATACCACTGCCATGCTACTTTGATTATTATAGCTTTGTAATATATTGTGCAGACAGAGAGTGTAATGCCTTCAGCTTTCCTCTTTTTGCCTAGAATTATTTTCTTTTAACTCTGGATTTTTTTGTTTTTTGAGGTTTCATATGAATTTTAGGATTTTTTTTTCTATTTCTGTAAAGAATGACATTGCTGTTTTCATAGGGATTGCATTGAATCTGTAGATGGCTTTGGATATTATGAAATATGTCCCATTTTCTCTTTATGTTTCTCTTTACCTTTTTTATTTCCCTTTTTTTAATTATACTTTAAATTCTGGGATACATGTGCAGAATGTGCAGGTTTGTTACATAGGTATACACATGCCATGGTGTTTTATTGCACCCATCAACCCATCATCTACATTGGGTATTTCTCCTAATGCTATCCCTCCTCTATCCCCCCACCCTTCAATAGGCCTGGGTGTGTGATGTTCCCCTCCATGTGTCTATGTGTTCTCATTGTTCAATTCCCACTTATGAGCAAGAACATGTGGTGTTTGGTTTTTGGTTTCTGTGTTAGTTTGCTGAGAATGATGGCTTCCAGCTTCATCCATATCCCTGCAAAGGACATAAACTCATCCTTTTTTATGGCTGCATAGTTTTCCATGGTGTATATGTGCCACATTTTCTTTATCCAGTCTATTATTGATGGACATTTGGGTTAGTTCCAAGTCTTTGCTATTGGTCTATTATTTGTGTATAGGAATGCTTGTTATTTTCACACATTGGTTTCGTATCCTGAGACTTTGCTTAAGTTATTTAACAACCTAAGGAGATTTTGGCTGAGATAATGGGGTTTTCTAAATATATAACCATGTCATACACAAACAGAGACAATATGACTTCCTATTTGAATATCCTGTATTTCTTTCTCTTGCCTGAGTGCCCTGGCTGGAGCTTCCAATAGTATGTTGAATAGGAGTGGTGAGACAGGGCATCCTTGTCTTGTGAAGGTTTTCAACAGGAATGCTTTCAGCTTTTGCCCTTTTAGTACGATATTGGTTGCCGGTTTGCCATAAATAGCTCTTATTATTTTGAGATACACTCCATCAATACCTAGTTTATTGAGAGTTTTTAGCACAAAGGGGTGTTGAATTTTACTGAAGGCTTTTTCTGCATCTATTGAGATAATTTTGTGGTTTTTGTCACTGGTTCTGTTTATGTGATGGATTACATTTATTAATTTGTGTATGTTAAAGCAGCCTTGCATCCTAGGAATGAAGCCAAATTGATAGTGGTGGATAAGCTTTTTGATATGCTGCTGGATTTGGTTTGCCAGTATTTTATTGAGAATTTTTGCATCTATGTTCATCAGGTATATTGGCCTAAAATTTTATTTTTTGGTGTGTTTCTGCCAGGTCTTGGTATCAGGATGATGCTGACCTCATAAAATGAGTCCCTCTTTTTGTATTGTTTGGAATAGTTTCAGAAGGTATGCTACCAGCTCCTCTTTGTACCTATGGTAGAATTCTGCTGGGAATTCTTCCAGTCATGGGCTTTTTTTTTTTTTTTTGATTGGCAGGCTATTAATTACTGCCTTAATTTCATAGCTTGTTATTGGTCTATTAATGGATTCTACTTCTTCCTGGTTTAGTCTTGGGAGGGTATATGTTTCCAGGAATTTATCCATTTCTTTTACACTTTCTAGCTTATTTGCATAGAGGTCTTTATAGTATTCCCTGATGGCAGTTTATTTTTGTGAGATCAGTGGTGATATCCCCATTATCATTTTTGTTAGGCCTATTTGATTTTTCTCTATTTCTTCTTTATTAGTCTGGCTAGCCACATATTTTGCTGATCTTCAAAAAAAAAAACAAAACAGCTCAGGGTTTCGTTGATTTGTTGAAGGATTTTTCATGTCTCTATCTCCTTAAGTCCTGCTCTAATCTTAGTTATTTCTTGTCTTCTGCTAGCTTTTGAATTTGTATCCTTTTGCTTCTCTAATTTTTTTAACCATGATGTTAGGGTATCAATTTTAGTTCTTTCCCCTTTCTTCTATGGACATTTAGTGCTATAAATTTCCCTCTAAACAGGGCTTTAGCTGTGTTCCAGAGATTCTGGTATATTGTGTCTTTGTTCTCATTGGTTTCAAAGAACTTATTTATTTCTGCCTTAATTTCGTTGTTTATCCAGTAGCCATTCAGCAGTAATTCAACAACCAGGTTGTTCAGTTTCCATGTAGTTGTGCAGTTTTGAGTGAGTTTCTTAATCCTGAGTTCTAATTTAATCGCACTGTGGTCTGAGACACTGTTATGATTTCTATTTTTTTTACATTTGCTGAGGAGTGTTTCACTTCCAATCATGTGGTCAATTGTAGAACAAGTACTATGTGGTGCTGAGAAGAATGTATATTCTGTTGATTTTGGGTGAGGAGTTATGTAGATATCTATTAGGTCTGCTTGGTCCAAAGTTGAGTTGAAATCATCAATATTCTTGTTTATTTTCTGTCTCATTGATCTGTCTAATATTCACAGTGGGGTGTTAAACTCTCCCACTATTATTGTGCAGGAGTCTAAGTCTCTTTGTAGGTTTCTAAGAACTTGATTTATTAACCTGGGTACTCCTGTATTGGGTGCATATATATTTAGGATAGTTAGCTCTTATTTTTGCATTGATCCTTTTACCATTATGTAAAGCCCTTCTTTGTCTTTTTTGATTTTTGTTCATTTAAAGTCTGTTTTAAAAACAGACTAGGATTGCAAAGCCTGATTTTTTTTTTTTTTTTTTTTGCTTTCCATTTGTTTGGTAAATATTCCTCTATTCCATTATTTTAAGCCTACATGTGTCTTTGCATGTGAGATGGGTCACCTTAATACAGCAGACCAATGGGTCTTGACTCTTTATCCAATTTGCAAGTCTGTGTCCTTTAATTGGGGCATTTAGCCCTTTTACATTTAAGGTTAATATTGCTATGTGTGAATTTGATCCTGTCATTACGATGCTAGCTGGCTGTTTTGCACATTAGTTGATGCAGCTTCTTCATAGTGTTGATGTTCTTTACAATTTGGTATGGTTTTGTAGTGGCTGGTACCTGTTTTTCCTTTCCATATTTAGTGCTTCCTTCAGGAGTTCTTGTAAGGCAGGCCTGGTGGTGACAAAATCTCTCAGCATTTGCTTGTCTGTAAAGGATTTTTATTTCTCCTTCACTTATGAAACTTAGTTTGGCTAGATATGAAATTCTGCACTGAAAATTCTTTTCTTTAAGAATGTTGAATATTGGCCCCCACTCTCTTCTGTCTTGTAGGGTTTCTTAGAGAGATCCACTGTTAGTCTGATGGGCTTCCCTTTGTGGGTAACCCAAGCTTTCTCTCTGGCTGCCCTTTACATTTTTTTCTTCATTTCAACCAGGTGAATCTGATTATTATGTATCTGTGGTTACTCTTCTCGAGGAGTATCTTTGTGGTGTTCTCTGTATTTCCTGAATTTGAATCTTGGCCTGCCTTATCAGGTTGGGGAAGTTCTCCTGGAAAATGTCCTAAAGAGTGTTTTCTGACTTGGTTTCATTCACCCCGTCACTTTCAGGTACATCAATTAAACATAGGTTTGTTCTTTTCACATAGTCCCATATTTATTGGAGGCTTTGTTTGTTCCTTTTCATTTTTTTTCCTCTAACCTTGTCTTCACACTTTATTTCATTAAGTTGATCTTCAGTCTTTGACATCCTTTCTCCCACTTGATCAGTTTGGCTATTGATACTTGTGTATTCTTCACAAAGTTCTTATGCTGTGTTTTTCAGTTCCATCAGGTCATTTATGTTCTTCTCTAAACTGGTTATTCTAGTTAGCAATCCCTCTAACCTTTTTACATGGTTTTTAACTTCCTTGCATTGGGTTAGAACATGCTCTGTTAGCTGAGAGGAGTATATTACTACCCACCTTCTGAAGCCTTCTTCTGTCAATTTGTCAAACTAATTCTCTGTCCAGTTTTGTTCTCTTGCTGGTGAGAAGTTTTGATTATTTGGGGGAGAAGAGGATTCCTGTCTTTTGGAATTTTCAGGCTTTTTGTGCTTTTTTTTTTCATCTTTGTGGATTTATCTACCATTGGTTTTTGATGCTGATGATCTTCAGATGGGGTTTCTGTGTGGATGTCCTTTTTGTTGATGTTGCTGCAATTCCTTTATGTTTGTTAGTTTTCCTTCTAACAGTCAGGCCCCTCTGCTGTAGGGCTGCTGGAGTTTGTTGGAGGTCCACTCCAGACCAAAGATTGCTGCCTGTATCTTCCTCTGGAAACTTCGTCCCAGAGGGCCACCCACCAGATGCCAGCTGTAGCTCTCCTGTGAGGTGTCTGTCAACCCCTACTGGGAGGTTTCTCCCCATCAGGAGGCACAGGATTCAGGGACCCACTTGAGGAGGCAGCCTGTCCTTTAGCAGTGCTTGAGCACTTTACTGGGAGATTCACTGCTCTCTTCAGAGCCAGCAGGCACTAATGTTTATGTGTGTTGAAGCTGCACCCACAGCCGCTCCTTCTGCCCAGTGCTCTGTCTTAGGAAGATGAAAGTTTTATCTGTAAGTCATTGACTTGGGCTGCTGCCTTTCTTTAAGAGATGCCCTGCCCAAAGAGGAGGAATCTAAAGAGGTAGTCCGGCTACAACAACTTTGCTGAGCTGAGGTGGACTCTGCCCAGTTCAAACTTCCTGGCAGCTTTGTTTACACTGTTAGGAGAAAACCACCTATTCAAGCCTCAGTAATGGCAGATGCCCCTCCCCCCACCAAGCTTGAGTATCCCAGGTGGACTTCAGACTGCTGTGTTGTCAGAGAGAATTTATTGTCAGTGGATCTTAACTTGCTGGGCTCCATCTGTGTGGGATCCACTGAGCTAGACCACTTGGCTTTCTAGGTTCAGCCTTGTTTCCAGGGGAGTGAAGAGTTCTGTCTCACTGACGTTCCAGGTGCCACTGGGGTAAGAAAACAAAACTCCTGCAGCTACCTCATTTTCTGCCCAAATGTCCACCCAGTTTTGTTGCTTGAAACCTAGGGCCCTGGTTGTGTAGGCACCAGAGGGAAGCTCATGGTTTGCAGTTTGTGAAGACCATGAGAAAAGCATAATATCAGGGTTGGAATGCACTGTTCCTCATGGCAAGGTCCCTCAGGGCTTCCCTTGGCTAGGAGAGGGAGTTCCTCAATGCCTTGCACTTCCTGGGTGAGGCAATGCCCCACCTGCTTTGGCTTGCCC
>PVKP010028820.1:0-29691 GCA_004027715.1 Plecturocebus donacophilus | reverse complement strand
TGAACTCCCGACCTCAGGTGATCCGCCCGCCTTGGCCTCCAAAGTGCTTGGATTACAGGTGTGAGCCACCGCGCCTGGCCAATTCTTGTATTTTTTATAGAGATGGGGTTCACCATGTTGCCTAGGCTGGTCTCAAACTCCTGGGCTCAAGCAACTACCCCCCACTTCAGCCTCCCGATATTGGGATTACAGGTGTAGGTCACCACGAGAGTCTTTTTTTTTTTTTTCTTTAAGAGACAGGGTCTTGCTCTGTTGCCCAGACTGGAGTACTGTGGCGTGATCATAGCTCACTGGAGGCTACAACTGGGCTCAAGGAATCCTCCCTCCTCAGCCTCCCAAGCAGCTGGGACTACATGCATATGCCAATGTGCCCAGCTAATTTTTAAACATTTTTTTATGGCCAGGCACGGTGACTCACGCCTGTAATCCCAGCACTTTGGGAGGCCGAGGTGGGTGGATCACCTGAAGTCAGGAGTTCAAGACCAGCCTGACCAACATGGTGAAACCCTGTCTCTAAAAAAAAAAAAGAAGAATTAAAAAATTTTTTTTTTTTTTTTTTTTTTAGAGACAGGGTCTCACTATACTGCCTAGGTTGGTCTCAAACTCCTGGACTCAAGTGATCCTTCCACCTCAGCCTCCTGGGTAGCTGGGATTCCAAGTATGAGCCACCTTGCCAGCCACATCAGATTCTTAATTACTTCACCAGGCCAACCTGTCATCAGTTGTAGCCACAGAGGCAGAGGGGCATGCATGAGTCATTCTGGTGCACACTATTGAGGCATCTGCTGGCCTCGTTTCTCATCCCTAAATGTTGACTGAGCACATTCCACCCGTCAGGCATTATGTTGGTATGCTTTTTGACTATAATGAGAAAAGGCTTATTTTGCTACCTTTAGTAATGGGCACAGTAGCAGTGAATGTAAGTTCTCTCTCTCTCAAAAAAAAAAAAAAAAAAAAAAAAAGGCCGGGCGTGGTGGCTCACGCCTGTAATCCAAGCACTTTGGAGGCCAAGGCGGGCGGATCACCTGAGGTTGGGAGTTCAAGACCAGCCTGACCAACAATGGTGAAACCCTGTCTTTAAAATATATATATATATATAATTTAAAAAAATAGAGGCCATGTGTGGTGGCTCATGCCTATAATCCCACCACTTTGGGAGGCCAATTTGGGACGATCACTTGAGACCAGGATTTTGAGACCAGCCTGGGAAACATTGCAAGACCCCATTTCTACAAAAAAATACAAAAGCTATCACGGCCTGATGGTGCCAGCTACTCAGGCAGCTGAGGGAGGAGGAATGCTTGAGCCTAAGAAGTTGAGGCTGTAGTGAGCCCAGATTGCCTCCCTGCACTCCAGACTAGGGATAGAGTGAAACGTGTCTTTAAATAAATCAAAAATTAAAAATATCCTGGCTATAGTGGCTCACGCCTTTAATCCCAGCACTTTGGGAGGCCGAGGTGGGAGGATCACTCGAAGTCAGGAGTTCAAGGCCAGCCTGGGCAACATGATGAAACCCCATCTCTACTAAAAGTACAAAAATTAGCTAGGTGTGGTGGTGCACGCCTATAATCCCAGCTCCTCAGGAGGCTGAGGTAGATGAATCACTTGAACTTAGGAGGCAGAGGATGCAGTGAGCCAAGATCGCGCCACTGCACTACAGCCTGGATGACACAGCAAGACTCTGTCTCAAAAAATAAATTTAAACAATTTTTTAAAAAAGGAAGAGGAAGGCCAGGTGTGGTGGGTCACGCCTGTAATCCCAGCATATTGGGAGGCCAAGGCGGGTGGATCACCTGAGATCAAGAGTTCGAGGCCAGCCTGACCAACACAGTGAAACCCCGTCTCTACTAAAAATACAAAATTAGCCATGCAGGATGGCGCATGCCTATAATGCCAGCTATTTGGGAGGTTGAGGCAGGAGAATCCCTTGAGCCTGGGAGGCAGAGGTTGCGATGAGCTGAGGTCACGCCATTGCACTCCAGCCTGGGCAACAAGAGCAAAACTCCACCTCAAAAAAAAAAAAAAAAAAAAGGAAGAGGAATCTTGGTCACATGGCCACACCTTATAAAAATTCAGAAAAAACTGAACACCCAAGCCTCATGGCAAGTCAGAATACTGCTCACAGTCATGCCTGGAGGAGCAGGAATGTGGTTTGGAGACTGGAATATCATTCTCCACCTATGAGTTCTAGAAACAGATCTCTCACTTGCAACAGCAGCTCGATGTTCTGTGCTCCTAGGTGCTGCTGTTAAGACTTAATTGCTCTCTCTCTTCCTGTTTCTGCAAACAATTACTCAGTCTCTTGACAGGCAGAACTCTCCCAGAAGGAACACTGCAGGGCTCGGTGATCACTGCTATGGCTCCTGAACCAAGGTGATGGGTTAGGCCTATCAAGGCTGTCCTTGGGTGACTGAGCTTCCCTAGACCACTGAGCTGTGGTTGGAGGTGTGAGGGATGGGGAGCTGACAGGTGCTGACCCTGGCCTCTAGACACACCCATCCAGGTGCTGACCAGTTAATCCTGGCTTGATTCAGCTGCCACCCTCACAACAGGGTGAGACGTTCATAATTAGAAGCAGCATTGCTGTGGCCTCAGATGCCTGCTGTCTCCCCACTTCACTGGGCCTGATATCCAAGGGAAAAGCTTCCTACTGTCCATGGTCCCTGTGGTGACGGCAGCTTGCACAGGCTGCAGTGAACGCCCAGCAGTGAGAGCTCCTCACTTTAGTCAAATCACACCTCCCTGGGGAGGCCTTCCGGTCTACTCAGTTTAAAATTCTACTCCCACTGGGAGTGGTGGCTCATGCCTGTACAAATCCCAGCACTTTGGAAGGCTGAGGCGGGCAGATCACGAGGTCAGGAGTTTGAGACCAGCCTGACCAACATGGTGAAACCCCATCTCTACTAAAAAAGAATACAAAAATTAGCTGGGCGTGGCGGTGCGTTCCTGTAATCCCAACTACTCAGGAGGTTGAGGCAGGAGAATCGCTTGAACCTGGGAGGCAGAGGTGGCAGTGAGCCAAGATCACACCACTGCACTCCAGCCTGGGCGACAGAGTGAGACTCTGTCTCAAAAAAATAAATAAAATAAAATAAAATGCCACTCCCTCTGCTGGTCCCCAAACATCCTGTTTCCCTGCTTTATGACTTTTTTCCTTAACGTTTCTCAAGCATTCTGCCTATTTTAGTACTTTGTTTTGTTTATGATTTGTCCTTGTCCTCTGAAATGTAAGTACAAAGCAGGGATTTGCTCTTTTTGCCTGTTTTGTTTACCAGTTCCCTGAATTGCGCCTGCACAGAACTGATACTTGATATGAATGGAAGGAGGGGCGGGGAATCCAGTCTGGGTGGAGGTTCCACAGGCAAAGGCTTCCTGAAAGAAGTGGCCCAAGCTGAGTCAGCCGAGCCTGAAGCAGAGGGTGCATTCCAGGCACACAGGCCAGGAAAAGAACATGTTCAGGAGCCTTAAGCAGAAGGGTAGCTGAGGCTTGGGGTGCTTGTGTGAGAAAAGGGTGGACAAGAAAGCCACAGGCAAGTGAGGAGGGCCTCCTGTGACTGTCTGGAGAATGGGAAGTCTAGGCTAGAGGCTGAAGGCAGGGTCAGGTGAGGGGGCAGAGGGCAGAGGGACCAAAGAGGCTGGGCCAGCAATGAGGACCACTTCCGACTGGAAAAGAAGTTTCAAAGAGCGAGAAGAACTGTCCTTATCAGCACTTCCTGTGTGCCAAGTGCTATGCTAAGAGCTTCTAACACATAAGTTCACCAACCTTCACATTCAGCCTGCAACCACTAGATGAATGGAATAGGGTAATAAATGAGGGAATCCTCCACAATCAACCAGTCTGGCTTAGTAAGGAAATTTTTATCCCAAGGGGCCAAGCCACAGAAAGTGGGCATCTCTATAGCTGACGCTCTCTTCCCCCACTGTGTGGCAATCTCGCCTCTCTCGTTTCTCAGTACTCTATCACCATCACCTCCTATAGAACAAACTAAACAGGCGTAAGGGACCCCTGGGTTGCAGGATTGATGTAGTGGGTCAAGAAGACCATGAGAGAGAGAGAGAAAGAGGAGAGAAATTAAAGAAGGGAGTGGGGTGTAGACACTGGTCCTATTAGCTGACAGGAACCTGCTTAGCAATGAGAGGGGTCAGTTTGCTAAGACAGGTCTACCAATTCAAGGCACCAGCCAGTGTAAAACTTCACTAAAAATAGTGGACTCAGAAAAGGGGAGAACTTTGGCCCCTTTCCTCTGGTGGGGGAATGTGGTCATTTCTCACTAAAGGACAAGGGCCACAGTTGGATAAAACTGGCCAGAGAGAGGCTGCAACAGGTGGAGGGGGATCTTCAAGAGAGCAAATGGGAGGTGTCAGGTGGTCCTTGGGTAGGAATTAAAGAGAAGGGCAATGCGGAAATAAGGCCCTCATCAGAAACAGCAGGCAGAGTGGACTCTTCAGCTCCCAAGAGTGTCTCCTGCTGGCAGTGGTCATCAGAGGTGCCCAACAGCCTGGTTTCCCTCAACTCTAGTCACAGTGATTTTTCATTTCTTTTCTTTTCTTTTTTTGCCCAGGCTGGAGTGCAGTGTGCAATCTCTGCTCACTGCAAGCTCAGCCTCCTGGGTCCAAGCGATTCTCCTGCCTCAGCCTCCTGAGTAGCTGGGATTATAGGCACCTGCTACCATACCCCACTAATTCTTGTATTTAGTAGAGATGGGATTTCACCACAATGGCCAGGCTGGTCTTGAACTCCTGACCTCAAGTGATTCTCCTGCCTCGGCCTCCCAAAGTGCTGGGATTATAAGCGTGAGCCACCACGCCCAGCTTAGTCACAGTGATTTCTATTTCAATTGAAGAAGTGGGACCAACTGACTCCAACTTTTTACCATGGCCTTTGGGAGCATTCCTGTGTGTGAAATATTCCTGAAAAATGAGGAAAGAGTAACATGTGCAGGTGGTGATTCACATGCACACTGAGCACATCACTGCGATCTTTGTGACCAAGATAATCCCCAAAGACCAAACCTATCTCATGCTAACAGAAGCCCCAACAGTTGGCATTGCCTGCCACCCGCCCCCCATCCCCAGCTCTCAAAGGCAGCTGTTCCTCATACACTCCACTGTCTCCTCTGCTCAAAACCAACTCCTAAATCCATTCACCTGCAATCCACCACCTGAGCTCAGGGAATTTGCATTTCTCAAGGACTCCAGCCCCTGCCTTCATCTCTAAGTCACCCCATCATAGTTTCTCTCCCAAAGCCCTGGCTCAGATGTTCCCCTTCGCTCCTAAACCTGAATCCACCCCACCCCCAGATGCACTTGGGATTATGGTTCAACCCCCAGTTGAACATTCCGTAGGTGTGTATTAAGGGGAAAGTCTCAATGAGTGAGAACCAGAAGACCTGTCCTTGTGACCCACTTTCTCTACACCCAGCCTTGCTGGCACATGGAGATACTGATAAAACACACACACACACAAATAAAAGAACATGTAGCAGGGCATGTTTCAAGATTTATTAAGTGGGTGAGAGGACAATGGTCCAAAGCACAGAAGAAGTCAACAGGAACAAATTCTTGGTTTTCAGAAGTCACACCAGCTGGAAGTGGGAGGACACAGAGGATGGCCACTGGATGGCCTAGCCTAGATGGAAGAAAACCAGTCTTCCTGGGCCATAGCACTCTATAGCACTGGCAGGGCAGAGCCAACTGGAGAGTCTTCAACTCTGGACCCCAAGTCCCCAGAGCCACAGGGCTTTTCCTCTGCCCACTCACGCTGAGGGAAAAGTCGATCTGCGTTGTGCTGGAGGCAACAGGGGCCAGAAGGTCTGGCTGTGCGTCATGGGGTGACATCACTTGTCACTCTTGGCTATGCCAGTGTCTCCAATCAACCCCAAACAATCTAAAAGAGAAGGAAGTCAAATGAAGTCAGCAGCTTGGAATTTCCACTTTGGAAACACAGGCTGACTTAACCTCTTGGCATTCACTTACCATGAGGAGGCTCCTCCAGGGGAGCTGGGACCGCAGGTCGCTGTCCTGAGAGGCTCAGTACCTGCACCTCTTGGGGTTTCCTCCAACAGTCTTCAGCCCAAGGCGGCATCCCTGGAGTGAAGAGAGGCCACAGAACAGGAGGCTACAAGTCCTTGGTCTCTAGTGTTCTGTCATGTTTCCTCAAGCTGATGTCAATGGGAATGCCCCCAGTTGATCAATCAGGTATGAGTTGCCATTTTTTCATACCGAACTCATCTCAAAAAGAATCTCAATGCTCCCAAAGAATTGCCAAAATCAAAACTGTCTTAAGAGTCTTGATGGGCAACCGAGCAGATATGCAACTGGCAGAGAGACAGCTGAAGAGACCTCTCAGGGCCCTCCCATGGATGTCCCACCTCGCCTGCTGGGAGCCAAGGACCACCCCAGCAGCCATCCCTCCACGCTCTCATTATTTGCCTGCACATCTGTCTCCCTGGTGGGACTGGACAGTCTTGTTCCCCCCAGCCTCAAAGACCTTCTCATATTGCTACCCCTCCCTGGAATACCTTTCTATTGCCCATCACGTTCCACTCCTTGAAAGACCTGCCCAAGCCCACCACCTCCAAAAGGCCGCATCTCTTTGAAAATCTTAAGGCAGTGACTATATGCCACCCAACATCACGCTTCATTAAAAATAATTAACGGCTGGGCGCGGTGGCTCACGCCTGTAATCCCCGAACTTTGGGAGGTGGAGGTGGGTGGATCACAAGGTCAGGAGATGGAGACCATCCTGGCCAACACAGTGAAACACCGTCTCTACTAAAATACAAAAAATTAGCCAGGCGTGGCGGCTTGCACCTGTATTCCCAGCTACTCGGGAGGCGGAGGCAGGAGAATTGCTTGAACCTAGGAGGCAGAGGTTGTGGTGAGCTGAGATCTCACCACTACACTCCAGCCTGGGCCACACAGCAAGACACTGTCTTAAAAAAAAAAAAATCAAAACAAAACAAAAATAATTCACTCTGGGTCTTTCCACCATCTAGTACCTAAACCTTGACACTGACAGAGACTGCTTTCTGATAACAGGAGGCTAAGCTGACAAAAGCTACACTAAAGCGTTTCCCATCGCTCACTCACACAGCAGCCTGCAATGCTCCCGAGACCAGGTGTTAGCCTGAGAGAAGGAGTGTGTGAAAGCGCCAGCATTTGAAAGGGACAGGTGTGAACCCTCCAAACACGGGAAACGGCTTTCAGCAATTCCTCTCCCTGCATTATCGACGACCAGAGCACAGGCAGCCCATGATCATTTTTGAATGCAGGTGTACACAAGGCCAGAGAGAGACCCACGAGGAGAAACGGATGCCAGCAGCCTGCGGACTAGGGCCAGTCCAGGAAAACAATCCAGCCACGCATCGGACCCCAAAAGTGGCCCTGCTTGCCTGCAAAAGCCCCATGGACCCTCCCTGCTAGGAAGAATCAAAGAGAAGTTACACGGGGCAAAAACCATGGGAAAATACTGGTTGGTAATGATAGGAATAATGTGGTCTCAAGTACCACAAAAGTCACCTTGCCGAAGCGCCAAGCCCAAAGGACCTAAGTGCTATCCACTTAAAGCAGTACAAAGCTCTCAACTGCGCCCATCAAGAAAGTCACAGGAGACTAATTTCTGGTAAAAATGCCTAAATTGTTAGTTCCTCCCACAAATACTGAGTAGCAAGACATCCTGGGTTCAAAAGCAAAAAAAAATGCAAGGCCTCTTCCCTCACAGAGCTTTTGCAGTTTCCCTATCTTACAGAAAGCCAAGCTCAGGAGAATGAAATAACTTAGCCAAGCTCGCCTCTGCAACCGGCTTTGCCAGACAGTTCTCGGAATTCATGACCATGCCCTCTTCAGGGGTTCCCCAAAAGGGAATCTAAAGTGTCCCCCCATAAGGTGCTCATGAGCAGCAGCACTTACCCAAGGACATCCTCACCCCGCCGACAGTGGGAGGCCCTCAGGGAGTGCAGATCAGGGTGCTGCAGGGAAGATGGGGGCGCTGGCTGGTGCCGCTGGTGGGGAACCAGCAAAGCCATCCAAGGGAGAGCTGTCATCTGTCTCCAGGAGAGCCGCACAGCCCACGAGGCCTAGGCAGGGATAAGCATGGGGAAGGGGCTTTAGTAAAAGGCCCTGGCAAAGGAGGCTGGAATTAGCCCCTCTGGGGCCCTGAGAGCATCCTCCATTTAAACCTCAGCCAATTGGTCTGTAAAATGGAGGTTTAACATCTACTTTTTAAAGGTTATTGAGGGGAAAATGAGTTAACGGCTCCAAGGACGTGGCACGACTGACTCTTTGTAAGCAATCGACAAATGGCTTTGGGGGCTTCCAACGTCAGGGGTCGGAGATCGGGGTCGGGGGAGTGAAAGTCGCGGGGTCACTCGGGCCCCTCAGCCCGCGTGCAAGGGCCCGGGCACAGCGTTGCCGAGCCGTTTCTCTAGGGGCACTAGGCCTCCCCCTAGACTAGGGACGCTGCGGGGACTAGGGCGTCTGACGTCCGCATGGGGTCAGCTCAGCCCAGCGGCGGCCGAGGGCGCGGCTCACCCGCCAGTTTCTTTCACGAGGACACGCGAATCCCGAGGGGCCCACCCTGGCGGAGGGGACGGAACACTGCACCAGGGGCTGGGCCTGACGTCCGGCTGGCTCTCCCCACTTCCCTCGGGGCCTCAGTTTCCCCTTTTATCAGGGAGGAGGTACACAGCACCGGCCTTGGGAGGCCGATGGGGGTTCCTGGAAAGATCACGCCTCGGGCGCGGCCCCTCAGTGGCTCATCCGGGGCGCCAGGACGGATGGCGGCGTGTACAGGAGTAACCGCGCGGCGAGGAGGCCGAAAAGCGGGACGCAGGCCGCAGCTGCAAGACTCTCTCTCCAGTGCTCAGCGCTGGCGGAAATACAGGGGCGGGGCGGGGGGGCGGATGCAGCCTAGAGCGGCGCTTCCGCCGGCCCCCCACCTGCGCAGACGTGCCTGCAGCGCCTCCTGGCGGGACGGAACTGCAATTATGTCCCTTTACTAACGCCCTTTCCAAGCATTCATATAAAGGAGCATCCCTTCCATGAGTTCACCCACCCGTCGTGAAACATCAGCTTCCATTTGAGGACACAGTGAGAAAATCTATAGCCATTAGTCTATAACCCAGGAAGCGGGTTCTCACCGCTTCCTGGTTTACCAAATCTACTGGTGCTTTTGATCTTGGACTTTTAGCCTCCAGAACTGTGAGAAACAAATTTCTGTTGATTATCAGCCACCCAGTTGATGATGGCACTTTGTTACAGCAGCCCAGTCAGGGGTCCACTGGCAAATAGGTCATCCTGGACCATGGCCAGCCTGGTGTCAACACACCTTCCTCTCCAAGCAAAAAACAAACAAACAAAAAACCAAAAAATATCCTCTTCAAACATACATCTCTTCTAGCATGGCAAGAGTATGTCTGCAGTCTTGTTTTGTTATTGACGTCAGCAGACAAAGGGTTAGCCGTTGAGAATATAAAGCCTCAGCCATTGAGAATAGACTGTTCCTTGAATGCTGTAGCAAAGGCTGTCACAACACACGTATTTCAAGAGCTCATCATGATGCCCTGTTTGCTGGAATCCCTCACTGCGTAGACCAGTGTCACACATGGGAAAGTCAACCTGGATAAGCAAAATGCCCACAAGGCATAATATGCAACCGCCAAAATGCCCATATGCAACCGCCAAACCCTCAATGGAATTTCTTAATAACTGGTCATTGAGGACAAGTTAAGGAAAAGGCTTGGGCTTTTAGATAGGATGTGTTGGGGACAGAAACCCAATTTATGCTTCAAAAATAAAATACAGCATTGGAAAATAAGTTTTCCAGCCTAGAGCGGTGCTTCCGTCGGCCCCCACCTGCACAGACAGGCCTGCAGCAACCCCTGGCCAGACGGAGCTGCAATTCTGTCCCTCCACTTACACCCTTAATCCAAGCGTAATCTAGTGAGGGGAAGGGCAGAGGTCAAACTGGGCCTCCAAGACAACAAACACCAGAACTGGAATTCCATCCCTGTCCTGCAACTCTGCCTCTCTCTCTGGGTGGATTTCTGACTTCACACTCACTCTGGTTTTGGCTTATAATGAGGGACATATGCCACGTCGACCCAGGGGAACATCTCCATTCCGCTTGCACTGAGGTTAGGCAAGACTGCCACATACGGTTGTGCAGGTCGTGTACTGCACAACTCATGGGAGCACCATTCACATCGTAGCCTATGGTTGTGAAGCAGAGATGCCAGGGGTGCTTGGGCAAGCTGATGACACAGAAAACACTTGACTTAAAGGAAAGTAGATGTTTTCTCTAGCACGTTCTTCTCTGGTGCAGCAGAGTCACCCTATGTTACACCATCTAATCCTTAAATGATGGTCCTTCTAATAAAGGCCCTTGAAAATATCTCTGAAGGGCAACACCTTTGAGGGATTTTTTTCTCCGAGCTACTTGAAATCAAGCGGAAGACTTTAATTAAAGCTGTGACAGTGAAACCTGCGCAGGGTCATTAGACAAAAAGAAAGGTTTACAAACAGTAGGGGGGCTTTCTGAGAACTGCTATTCTGAACTCTACAAACTGTGGCCCAGGCTGGAGTGCCGTGGTACGATCTCAGCTCACCGCAACCTCTGCCTCCCAGGTTCAAGAGATTCTCCTGCCTTAGCCTTCTGAGTAGCGGGGATTACAGGCACACATCACTACGCCCAACTAATTTTTGCATTTTTAGTAGATTAGCCAGGCTGGTCTCAAACTCCCAACCTCAGGTCATCCACCAGTCTCAGCCTCCCAAGCGCTGGGATTACAGGTATGAGTGACCACGTCCAGCTTGATTTCTACAACCTTTGACACTCGAGCTCTCAATTCTCGAAATTACTTTTTGGGCCAAGGATAGGCACTTTCACCCTTTCTGGTGCTCTGGGAGGAGTCACCCATCTCTGAGGTCCCTCATCTGATTTGTCTTGAGTGTGGGTTAGGACGTGTTGAGGCTGTACACCCCTCACGGTGTCTGTGCTTTGCTTGTTCATGGGATGCTTGGCAGAGTCCCCACTCCTTCCTGAGTAGGCTCACCGGCAGGCCCTATCCAGCAAGGCTGTGTGTGTGGCGAGGGTGGGAGGGTGGGCTGCAAGAGAGGTAAAGGAAGGGGGAGCAGGTGTCAGGGAGCCCGCAGGTGGTCACACCCAGCTGTCGCCATTGATAAAGATGCAACTGATTTCCATCTGCCCGACCTCGTGTCCACCTCTCCGCAGTGGTGGGGTCAGATGGCATTCACAGGGCAGGAGCACTATTCCTGCCCTTCAACGGCACTGGGGCCACAACTTTCCACCTGAAGTCTGCCATTTTTTTTGTTTTTTTGAAACAGGGTCTGCTCTGTCATCCACTTGCAGTGCAGAGGTGCAATTATGGTTCACTGCAGCCTCGACCTCCCAGGCTCAAGTGTTCCTCCTGTCTTAGCCTCCTGAGTAGCTGGGACTACAGGTGCATGCCACCAGGCCTTGCTAACTTTTAAAAAACTTTCTCTGTAGAGATGGGATCTACTATGTTGCCCAGGCTAGTCTCCAGCTCCTGGTCTCGTATGACCCTCCTGCCTTGGTCTCATATTCAGTCCATAACATACCCCAAGGGATTCTGAGCTGCTGCTCCACAGCACCAACGTACACTTCCTATCGACGCACTTTCGGCTGAGATCACAGGTGCAAGCCCCCAGGCCTGGCCCTGTGCTCAAGTTCTGCTTTTGGTATTTCATTAATTTTATTTGTTTTGTTTTATTCTGTTTTTTGAGTCAGACTCTCACTCTGTTGCCCAGGCTGGAGTGCAGTGGTGCTATCTCAGCTCACTGCAACCTCCGTCTCCTAGGTTTAAGTGATTCTCCTGCCTCAGCCTCCCAAGTAGCTAGCTGGGATTACAGGTGCCCACCACCATGCTCAGCTAATTTTTGTATTTTTAGTAGAGATGGAATTTCACCACGCTGGTCAGACTGGTCTTGAACTCCTGACGTCAAATGATCCACCGCCTCTGCCTCCCAAAGTGCTGAAATTACAGGCATGAAACATTGTGCCTGGCCTGTAATCTCAATTGTCCTGTTTTTTTTTTGTTTTGTTTTGTTTTGTTCTTGTTGTTTTTCCTTTTTTTTAAGCCCTCAAGAGCCAAGAGCAGACTGGGACACAAGGAATTTTTCTTACATTTCAGAATTAAGTGAGCGCTCTCCTGTTGCTACAGTGAGCAATTCTCTTTCTTCTTTTGTATCACATTTAAAGATCATCTATTACAGGCCATGAGATGAGATGGGAAATACTGCCCCATCCGGTTCCTAAGTTGTCCACATACCAGTGCAGGGGTCCACTCCCCATCCCTGCCTCCTCTTCCTCTTCTTCCTCTTTCTCCCCTCAATGCTTAACAACCTTCCTATTGCAAGGAGTCTGAAGGACTCCTATTTGAGCATTTCAAAAACTCACCAAGAGCCAGATGCAGTGGCATGCACCTGTAGTCCTAGCTACTGGGGAGGCTGAGGCAGAAGGATCCCTTGAGGCCAGAGACGCATAGCAAGACCTCGTCTCCAAGAAAAAGAAAAAGCCACCAAGGTCCAAGCACGATGCCTCACACTGGCAATCTTAGCACTTTGGGAGGTTGAGGTGGGAGGATTGTTTGAGCCCAGGAGTTGGAGACCAGTCTGGACAACACAGTGAGACCTCATCTCTACAAGTATTTTTAATTAGCTAGGTGTGGTGGCATGTGCTTGTAGATCCAGCTACTTGGGAGGCTGGAGCAGGAAGATCACTTGAGCCCAGAAGGTTGAGGCTGCAGAGAGCTCTGATTGTGCCACTGCATTCCAGCCTGGATGACAGAGCAAGACCATGTCTCAAAAAACAAAAACAAACAAACAGAAAACCACCAAAGCACACCACCTCCAAAAAGCCTTCTGTCTTTGGAAATCCTATCACAATCACTATATATACCCCATGTTGCATGTATTCATATGCTCAGTTGTTAATTTCTGTGCAATTCACCTGGCTAGTGAAATGTTACCTCTTCTGTGCAGGGCTCATGCTCTGTGAGCCTCAGCCATCCCTTGAGTAATTAACCTTGTCCTGGGAAACAAATAGTCCTAGATACACACAGCCTAATTTTTGCTATGTCAAGCCAAGAAAGGCCAAACAAAATGACAGCTCTTGATGCCCGAGAGGCTTGAAAGTGTCGACTTGAAGAAGTCGAATGTGAAGAAAGCACAAAGGTTTCCAAGGATGGAGGTGGACCCTCCAAACACAGAAGTGCTCTGTGCAGTTCCCCTCCCTGTGCTATTGATGACCAAGACTCAGGCAGCTGATGATCACTTTCAAATGCACACAGAGAGAGAGCAGCGCGTGAGACAGAGCGGGAGGCAGATGCCCACAGCGGGCGTGGGAAAGAGCAGCCCAGTGAGCGCAGAGCCCAGCAGCGGCCACCCTGTCCTCCAAACCTGGTCAGATTTCCCTGCCGGGAGGAATTAAAGGGAGCACACTTCTGGTAAAAGCAGGGCAGAATCTTGGCTCTGGAAAAGATCAGGATTGTAGTTATAAGAACAATGGCAACAACAATGGTAGAAACGCCCTTCCCTCACTTCGTTTTTGGATGATTAAACAGAGGCTAAGAATAGGACACAGAGCTAGATGTGGCAGAGGGGATTGGGAACCAAGTGTCTCTGATGCTCCATCATCCTTATTTTATTTTTAAAATTTTATTATTTTATTTATTTTTAAATTTAATTTACTTTTATTGTCTTATTTCATTTATTTTGTTTTTTGAGATGAAGTCTCACTCTGCTGCCCAGGCTGGAGTGCAGTGGTGTGATCTCGGCTCACTGTAACCACCGCCTCCTGAGTTCAAGCGATTTTCCTGCCTCCGTCTCCCGAGTAGCTGGGATTACAGGTGCCTGTCACTACACTGGACTAATTTTTGTATTTTTAGTAGAGATGGAGTTTCACCATGTTGGTCAGGCTGGTCACGAACTCCTGACCTCAAGTGATCCACTTGCCTCAGTTTCCTGCAGTGCTGGGATTACATTGCTAAGCTACCTTGCCGGGCCCATCTACCTGTTTTCTTTTCTTTTCTTTTTTTTTTCCCATGATGGGGGTCACAGGTGGCCATCATAACTATTTTTTTTTTTTTTTGAGACGGAGTCTTGCTCTATCACCCAAGCTGGAGTGCAGTGGCACAATCTTGGCTCACTGCTACCTCCATCTCCCGGATTCAAGTGACTTTCCTGCCTCCAGCCTCCTGAACAGCTGGGACCACAGGCACACACCACCACGCCCAGCTAATTTTTGTATTTTTAGTAGAGACAAGGGTTTTACCATATTGGCCAGGCTGGTCTCGAACTCCTGACCTCGTGATCCACCCACCTCAGCCTCCCAAAGTGTTGGGATTACAGGCGTGAGCCACAGCGCCCAGCCCATCTACCTGTTTTCTAAAACAGCATGCTGCTGCCAAGCTCCATAGATGCCCCCATCGTGCCCCCAGGAAGGGCTCATCACCCACATGGACTCCTGAGAGACACAGTAACAGAGGAGCAGTAAGAAGCTGAGGAGGAGAATGGACAGATACAACAGAATCTGCAGCATGGTGGGCACTCTTGGCATGGGGATGGGGTCTGGAGCTCCCGCAGGCCTCGCATGGTCAGTTGCTGACTTCCCACCTAGACTTCAGGTGCCAACTCCTTGGAACAAGCTGTCCAGCCAGCCATGACTTCATCTCTTCTGGTAAGGGGCTCCAGGCTCCAGGGATTTCTCAGCCACTATGAGGTCACAGACTTCCCGCAGTGGAATCTTGTCTTCCCAGCTATAGTCCAATCCTCCATTAATGCAATCAGTGTGTTGAAAGCGGGACTTCTGATATGTCTGCTTAGAATTGCTAAGTGGAAGTATCTCTCCCCTGCCCCCAGAAAAATATCAGGCCAAAGCCTTAGAATATTTCTGATCATTCTTAGGTAATAAAATGTCTTGCAATCGCTAAAAATGGAAAACACAGTTTCTATTCAACAGTTTTATTTTATCTTATTATTGTTTAATAATACACCAGGAGGGCCAGGTGCAGTGGCTCACACCTATAACTTCAGCACTTTGGGAGGCCAAGGTGGGCAAATCACAAGGTCAGGAGTTCGAGACCAGCCTGGCCAATGTGGTGAAACCCCGTCTCTACTAATTAATAAACAAATTAGCCAGGAGTGGTTGTGCACACCTGTAATTCTAGCTACTTGGCAACACAGCAAGACTCCATTTCAAAAAAAAAAAAAAAAAACCCACCAGGATTAGTTCAGGATCTGTTGAATCTATTCAAGTTCAAATGTTCAGTCTAGTGCATCGTTATGTTTTCAATGATCTTTCATAGGCAAGACTTCTCTCCTCTCCACTAGCTTTCTCAGAAATACTGAAACATAGCAACTACTAGGCCTTGGATGTTTGTTCTGTGCTACGGTCTTGATAGAAATCATTTCATTTAATTGTCACAGCAGCACGATGAGCAGGGAACTATGACTTTGCCTATTTTCCAGAACTGGAAACTAAGGCGGGGCGGAGAAGTTCAGTCACTTAGCCAAAGTCACATGGAGAGTAACAGTAAGAGCAGGAGGCAGAAGAGGACACCAGTGCTGTGTGACCACACGTGTGCACACCTGACCTTCTGCCCAGTGTTCTTTCAGTCACAGCATCTGTATTAGTCCATCCTCATGCTGCTATAAAGAACCGCTCCAGACTGGGTAATTTATGAAGGAAAGAGGTTTAATTGACTCTCAGTTAAGCATGGCTGTGGAGGCCTCAGGAAATTTACAATCATGGCAGAAGGGGAAGCAAACATGTCATTCTTCACATGGTGGCAGCAAGAAGTATCGAGCAAAAGGGAGAAAGCCCCTTATAAAACCATCAGATCTCATGAGAACTCACTCACTATCATAAGAATTCACTCACTATCACAAGAACAGCAGCACAGGATAACCGATCCATGATTCAGTTACCTCCCACAACAACAACACGTGGGATTACGGGAAGCACAGTTCCAGATGAGATTTAGGTGGGGTCACACCAAACCATAGCAGCATCCCACAGCACCTCCCCATCACAGAGACTCGCAATGGGCTTCTTCCAGGTACAAAATATGGAGCAGGTCTCACCTCAGGGACCCCCATTTCCTTCACGATTGCTTAAGTCAGGCCTGGATTTCCTCGTTTTTCTAACCTATTGAGTACCAAGAACCTGACTTCGGGGCTGGGGGCTCCTCCTCAGGCCCGAGGGTGGGCTGCTTACACTCCAGAACATGGGTAGAGTCAGTAGCACGGCTGTCTCAGGTGCAAGAGGCACACCCTGCCCAGGATGCAGGCAGTGCCAGTGCTTATGAGGATCTGTGGGTCATGAGTCCCTTCCCAAGATTGTCTCCAGTATGCCGTAGGGGACATGGGATATCTGTCTATAGTCTCCGTCACCGTGCAAATCTGATCAGGTTCCTCAAATGCAAATCTGGTCAGGTCGCTTCTGCTTCAGAGACTCTTTCCACCCTCCACCCCGTGTACTTTGAGGCTGGAGTTTAGCAAAGCAATGATCCCCTGTGTACCTCTCTGGGCTCATCTTCTCACCCTCACATTCCAGTCTCAGGCCAAGACTCAGTCATCTCAGTCTGACATTGTTCAGAAAAAAAAAGGAATGAGGGGGTGGGGGTAGGATTCATTCATTCAACCGTGGTAGCCACTGGTAGGTATTGAGGACAGTGGTAAATCAAAGGCAGATGCCTTTGGAAACTTGCAGAAAGAAGTCCAAACTAAGCACTGTCCCCTCATCGTAGTAACAGCTCCTATCATGGGAAATTGGCCATTCCTACAGATTAATAATGAATCAGTAACCAAGGAACATCTTCAGAACAAACAGAAAAGCAAAGCAAGTGAGGGAAGTTTACTTCTAAACTTCCACACCACTTTCGGAAATCATCAGAAGTCCTCCAGAGTCTGAAGTTGAGTTCCGTCCCGCCAGGAGACGCTGCAGGGCTGCCCGCGTCGGTTCCCCCGCTCTAGGCCGCCGTCCGCGCTCTCATCTGTATTTCCGCCCGCGCGAAAGGAGTGTAGCTTCCTGGTCTTGTGGCTGCAATCCTTCGCTGTCTCGCGCCATCGCCACCCACCGCACGCCATGTCTCGAAATCTGCAGACATCCTGATTTTTCCCGCGCTGTCTGCCAGGGCTCCGCCGCCACTCGACGCCGGGGCGCCAGGTGAGTCCACAGCGGGGCGCGTTGTCTGTGCCACTCACCATCGGGGGAAACTGAGGCCCCGGGGAAGGCGGCCAGAGAGATGAGGCCCGGTCCCTGGCGCAGTGCTTCGTCTCTGCCGGAGTGAGCCCCCCGGGATTCGCCTGTCCTCGGGAAAGACCCTGGCGGGTGAGCTGCGCCCTCGGCCGCGCTGTGCTGAGCCGGCCACGTGCCTACGTCAGAACCCCCTGTCTGCGCAGCCACTCTGCGGGGAGACTTAGTGCCCCTGGATGACGGGAAGCAGGGCTTGGTGACTTTTCGCTGCCCGCCCCCGACTCCTGGCATTGGAAGCCCCCAAAACCACTGTCGGTTGCCTACAGAGTGTTAGTGATTGTGCCATGTCCTTGGGACCGTTAACTTGTTTTCCCCTGAATAACTTTTGAAAGTAGTTGTTAGATGGAGCCAAAGAAGATCAATTCAGAGCTTTAAAAAAAAAAAGAAAAGAAAAAGAAAAGTAGTTGTTAGAACCTCCGTTTAACAGGCCCGTTAGCTGAGGTTTAAATGGAAGACGCTCCTAGGACCCTAGGGTGGGACAAAGTCTGGACTTCTGTCCCCGGACCTTGTACTAAAAGCCCCTTCCCCGTGCTTTTTCCCTACCTAGGCCTTGTGGGCTGTGGCTCGTCGGACGGCTTCGCACCAGCCAGCGCCCCATTCTCTGCTGCAGCACTTTGGTCTGCACGCCCTGAGGGGCTTCCATTGTCCGGGAGTGAGTAGTATGTCCCTGGGTACGTGATGCAGCTTCTGCGCACCTTCGGGGAGGACCCTTCTGTGGGACCCAGTAGAGGGGTTAGTCAGAGCTCGGCCAATTCTGGGTTCTGAGAACTGTCTGCCAAAGCGGGTGCAGAGCAAAGCTGATTTAGCAGATAGGGGCTGGGCTTGGGGGTCGCATCCTGGCTAAATTCCTTCATTCTCCTGAGGTTGATTTTCTGTAAAGTAGGGAAACTGCAAAAGCTCTCTGAGGGCGGAGGCCTTGGCTATTTTTCTTGATTTTGAACCCATGGTGTCTGGCCACGTGTAAATAACTCAGAATTGGTGGGCTGAATATACAGCGGACGCATTTTCACCAAAGTCTGTTTTCCTCTGGACTCTGGGTGGGGACGCATGGAATCTGTCTGTGAAGTGATGATGGCTCTCAGGGTCTTGGGTACCTTTCTCTTCCCTGGCAGAGTGACCTCCCCTCTGGAGATCTAGCAGCTAACACGCTAAGGTGGGCTCACCTCCCCTTTATTGCCCCTGTATTCGAAAGTGATCATGGGCTGCCCGTGCCCTGGTCATTGATAGTGAAGGGAGAGAAATCGCTGAAAGCACTTCCCCGTGTTTGGTGGGTCCACTCCTGTCCCTTCCAAACTCTGGAGTTTTCTCACACCTCTTTCTCACCATCTTTCAGATGCCTCCGGGCACTTGTTTGATTATTATTCAGTGCTCAGTGCAAGGGTGAGCAAGGCTCATTGCAGGGGTCTGGGAGGCACTCACCAAGTTGTATGAGGGTGGGTCCCTGCCCTCCACTGGTCACACCCTGTGGCAATTACTGGTTTGATTGTCTTTGGCTCTCTCTGTTGCGATCTTGAGGGCAGTGTCTGAGTTTTTGTTTAATATTTTATTGTATTTTTTTAGAGACGGGGTCTCTGTTGTCCAGGCCGGGGTGCAGTGGCGTGATCATAGCTTGAACTCCTGGACTCAAGTGATCCTTCCACCTCAGCCTCCCGAGTAGCTGGGACAGACAGGGTCTTGCTGTGTTGCCCAGGCTGGTCTTGAACTCCTGGCCACAAGTGATCCTCCCTCAGTCTCCCAAAGTGCTGGAATTACAGGTGTGAACCACCTTGCCTGTCTCAGTATCTGAGTCTTGGTCTCTTGACTTAACTGGTGCTTGGCAGATGGTTGATTTTCAGCAGTTATGGAACAAATGGAAAACAGGAGGTAGGCCAGGTGTGGTGGCTCATACCTGTAGTCTGGGAGGCCGAGGCAAGTGGATCACTTGAGGCTGGGAGTTCGAGACCAGCCTGGCCTACATGGTGAAACCCCATCTCTACTAAAAAATAGAAAAATTAGCTGGGTGTGGTGGCAGGTGCTTGTAATCCCCGCTATTCTGCAAAGTGATGACAGGCTGCTTGTGTCTTGGTTGTTGGTAATAAAGGAAAAGTTATAAGGTTTTCCTCTTGTGTAGAGGAGCTGTTCTCCATTTCAGACGGGGTGGCCTTGGGGCACTGTGTCCGTGACCCAGGATGGGCTAGACAAGCTATCAAGCATTCACTTCCTGACACCCTGATTCCCCAGGTGTGATTTCTGTGGGTGAATGCAGTGGGTTCCTGGACTTGTAAGTAGTGCCACGTGCATCAGTCACATGTTGGCTTTTTCTTCCCGCAGGAGTGTCACATGACTGCTGCCCCATGCGTGTGAGAGATGTCCTCCAGGACAGCATGGGTCCTGAGGTTCCAAGTAAGTGGGGTCCTGACTGGTTCTCTAGAGCTCGAGTTTTCTGCAGGCTGTGAGGCCAGAGGTATTTGGGTGCTGGGGAGTGGGGAGCGAAGACACAGGTGAAGGTGGCTTCCCTTTGCCCCCCGTTTTTCCCCCCTCAGCAGGCAGAGACGAGTCTGGGCCTTCTTCTGCCTTCATGGGGTTGCTGCTGAGAAGGCGCTCCCTGAACTTGATCTGAGAGTCCCTGAGAAAGACCCTGTGATGTTGAGAGGAAAACTGTGTGTTGGAAGGGACAGAGGGGGTTGCATTTCAGATTCAAGCCTGGAATCCAGTGGCCAGCTGAGTGGTCCTCTGTGAGCCTCAGTGGAAACAATGTCATATAGTCAATATTGGTACCCCTCCAGCCCACCGTTTTATTTATTTATTTTTGAGACAAAGTCTTGCTGTGTCGCCCAGGCTGGAGTGCAATGGCGCAATCTCAGTTCACTGCAACCTCCGCCTCCCAGGTTCAAGCGATTCTCCCTACCTCAGCCTCCTGAGTAGCTAGGATTACAGGTGTCTGTCACCACGCCTGGCTAATTTTTGTATTTTTAGTAGAGATGGAGTTTGCCATGTTGGCCAGGCTGGTTTCAAACTCCTGACCTCAGTTGATCTACCTGCCTTGGCCTCCCAACGTGCTGGGATTACAAGCGTGAACCACCATGCCCAGCCTTTTTATTTATTTATTTTTAATAGAGATGGGGTTTCACCATGTTGGCCAGGCTGATCTTGATCTCCTGACCTCGTGATCTGCCCACCTTGGCCTTCGAAAGTGCTGGAATTACAGGCATGAGCTAATGTGCCTGGCCTTATTTTTATTTATTTGTTTATTTTTGAGACAGAGTCTCACTCTGTCGCCCAGGCTGGAGTGCAGTGGCACGATCTCAACTCACTGCCACCTCTGCTTCTTGGGTTCAAGTGATTCTCCTGCCTCAGCCTCCCAAGTAGCTGGGATTACAGGTGACCGCTACCATGCCTGGCTAATTTTTTTGTGTATTTTTAGTAGAGATGAGATTTTGCCATGTTGTACAGGCTGGTCTCGAACTCCTGATCTCAGGTGATCGACCCGCCTCAGCCTCCCAAAGTGCTGGGATTACAGGCCTGAGCCTCCATACCCAGCCAGCCCAGTCTTCTAGAAGGACCCCAGGATTCTCAATATTTCTGCCCATGTTTGCCTCCCTTTCCACTGCTGGCAGGGAGTGGTAAATGATCTCTGGAAATCAGAAGCAGCACCTGTAATCTTAGGCTATAAGTCTGGTCATTGCCCTGTTAGCTGTTCTGTTCCTGCATTCGAAAGTGATCATGGGCTGCCCGTGCCCTGGTCATTGGTAGTGCAGGGAGAGGAACTGCTGAGAGCATTTCCCTGTGTTTGGAGGGTCCACTCCTGTCTCTTCCAAACCCTGGAGCTTTCCCACACCTCCTCCCTCCCACTGCCTCTTAGATGCCTCCTGGTGCCTGGCATCGTCTAGTGGGTGGTGTTGCTCTTCTCCCTGGCTCAGGGCAGCTTACTGTGAGACATGAGGGAAGGGTGTGGGGTGATGGGTTTGGCTTCGAGGAGCAGAAGGGCTGGGTGTGGAGCTTAGGCAGGGCTGCCCTGCTCCTTCCTCCCGGAAACGTTCTCCGCCTCCACGCCTCTCCTTCCACAACCTTAGGCAACCCCCTCTACAGCACGCTGACCCCGTGGAAATTGTTGCCTGACTTGTCTCCTGGCTCTCTTTGCTGTGGTCTTAAGGGGAGGGTCTGAATTTTGTTCCCCTGCTTTGTTCTGCCAGATGGTTAGTGCTCTGACAGTGTGGGACAAAGGAAACACAGCAGCCTGGGCAACCTAGCCTCCTTAAGAACTAAAAAATTGGCCAGGCGTGGCGGTGCTTATGCCCCTGTAGTCCCAGCTGCACAGGAGGCTAAGCCAGGAGGCTCTCTTGAGTCCTGGAAGTCAAGGCTGCAGTGAGCCGTGATCGCGCCACTGCACTCAGCCTGGGCAACAGAGTGAGACCCTGTCTTAAGAAATACAAGAAAGGGAGAGTCCCTCCATTGTAAGGAGATTGGGTTCATTGCATTTCGGGGTGTTGGGGGAAAATGCTGAGTCAGCACCTGTGTGGGATTGGTGGGAGCAGATTTGGTGTTTTCCACCCCCTAGAGAATTCTGAGGTAATGCATGGGCGTTAGTTCCCAGCTCTTAATTCCTCTGCCTTTTGTGCTGGCCTTCCTGCCTCCCCTGAGGATGACTGGTTCTCAAGTTGCCCCTGGAGGCATGAATAGAGTTGTAAGATCAGGAACAAAGCTGGAGAGGGAGGGCCAAAAGGAATCACTGATGCAGCCGCCTTCCAGCCGTTCTACCCCATTGAGAGGTTGTTATCTTCCTGCTGAACATGTTGGTTAGTGGGATGTGTTAGAACAAGTAATGTGTGTGGTGTGTGCAGGATTGTCAGCTGACCTCTGTCCTGTGTGCCCAGTGGCCCCAGCGGCCCCAGGTGGCATGTCTTCAAGAAGAGGCTGAACTCTGGTGCTTGTAAGGTCTGACTCCTGGGTGCTTCTCTAGAGAATGCACAGATGTTCAGGCTGCAAGGACAAAGGCTTTGAGGTCACTGGAGGGGAGGCAGGGGCTGCTTCCCATTGCTTGCCTCTCCACTGAGGCCCCCAGGGACATGTGGCACCCCGTCTTTTCCTCCCCTGCCACTCTACCGATAGATCGTGCCACTGCACTCCAGCCTGGGCGACAGAATGAGACCCCATTAAAAAAAATGGTGCAAGTTCTCAGACCCTGTCCCAGACCTACTAAATCAGAAGTTTTAGGGCTGGAGCCAGCAATCTGGCTTAACATGCTCTCCAGGTGTAAGAATCAGAAGCAGCTGCTACGATTCTAGGCTGCAAATCTGGTCACTGGCTTATTTCCAGGTCTCTTAGTTTGGGCCCTTCCTAAGCTGCTGGCAATGCCTCCCCTCAGCTCACTCACTGCCCTGTTTTGCCCCTGTATTCGAAAGTGATCGTGGGCTGCCTGTGCCCTGGTCATTGATAGTACAGGGAGAGGAATCAATGAAAGCGCTTCCCCGTGTTTGGAGGGTCCACTCCTGTCCCTTGCAAACTCTGGAGCTTTCGTACATGTGTTTATTCTCACTAGTGATGTTACCTCTTGGTGCCTGGTTGTCATGCTAGACCCATGTTGAGATGGAGTCTTGCTCTGTTGCCCAGGCTGGAGTGCAGTGATGCAAACATGGCTCACTGCAGCCTCTGCTTCCCGGGTTCAAGTGATTCTCATGCCTCAGGCTCCCGAGTAGTTTGGGATTAAAGATGTGCACCACCACGCCTGGCTAATTTTTGTACTTTTAGTAGAGATGGGGTTCCACCATGTTGGCCATGCTGGTTTCGAACTCCGGGCCTCATGTGATCCACCTGCCTCAGCCTCCCAAAGTCTTGGGATTACAGGCGTGAGCCACCGCGCCCAACCTGTCTTAAAACTTTTTATTGTCTATATTTGAAGTTTACAACATGTTATAGAATAATGGGACAGATAGAGATAGCACAATAGTTACTGTGGTAAAGCAGATGAACATATCTGTCATCTCACATGGTCACCATTTTTAGTATGTGTGAGGAGCAGCTGAAATCTACTTGACGGAAATCCCTGATGTTGTGCATGAGACTTCTAGACTTATGTATACTATGTATCTGCTACTTGGTGTCCTTTAACCTATGTCTCCCTATTTTGTCCCACTCCTGCCTATGGTAATCACCATTTTATTCTCTATCTTTGTATATTTGACCTTTGTTAAAAAAACAACAACACTGCCCACATAAGTGAGATGTGCACTGTTTGTCTTTCTGCGTCTAGCTTATTTCATTTAACATAATATTCTCCAGGTCCATCCATGTTGTGGCATATGACAGGATCTTTCTCTCTTTTTTTTTTTTTTGAGACAGGGTCTCTTATCACCCAGGCTGAAGTGCAATGGTGTGATCACAGCTCACTGCAGCCTCTGTCTCCTGGGTTTAAGTGATCCTCCCACCTCAGCCTCCTGAGTGGTCAGGACTGCAGGTGCATACCACCATGCCTGGCTAATTTTTGTATTTTTAGTAGAGATAGGGTTTTGCAATGTCGCCTAGGTTGGTCTCCAACTCCTGAGCTCAAACCATCTCCTTCCTTGGCCTCCAAAAGTGCTGGAATTACAGGCATGAGCCACCGTGTCCAGCCAGGCTGGAGTGCAGTGGCGTGATCTCAGCTCACTGCAGCCTCCACCTCCCAGGTTCAAGTCATTTTCCTGCCTCAGCCTCCCAGTTAGCTGGGATTACAGGTGTGTGCTACCATGCCTGGCTAATTTTTTGTATTTTTAGTAGAGATGGGGTTTAACCATGTTGGTCAGGGTAGTCTTGAACTCCTGACCTCAGGTGATCCACCCACCTCAGCCTCCGAAAGTTGCGCCCAGCCAAGGGTCTTCTTTTTAAGGCTGAGTAACACACAAGGTTCTAGGGAGGGTGTGTGTGTGTGTGTGTGTGTGTGTGTGTGTGTGTGTGTGCGCACCACATTTTCTTTTTCCATTCATCTGTTGATGGACACTTAGATTGTTTCCATGTCTTGGCATTTGGGAGTAATGCCGCAGTGAATATTGGAGTGCAGATACCTTTATGAGGTGTGATTTGACCTTCTTTGAGTATGTGTCCAGAAGTGGCTGGGTCTATTTAATATACACTGATAGGCAGCACACGGTGGGCATGTGGGATAGCATAGATGCCATTTCTGTCACAGATTGTCTGTAGACCTCTTCCTAGAGTTATGTTTTTCTTGTTCCTGAGACAATAGTACTAATCGAGGTAACCGTGTTTGTGGGATGCTTAAGTGTTAAGTGTTCTCTGTCTGTTGCAGATGGGCCTGCTGTGTGCAGAGGCTCCGTGGGATGTGTTGTCTTCATAGCAGCAGGGTGCTGGACCACGAGTCCCTGAGGTGAGATTTTTGGACTGTTGTCTGAAGTATGTTTTTTTGCATCCTACAAAGTCATGTGCTTATTCCCTGGGGCTTGGATGATGTAGGGAAGCAAGGTGACAGTGGTATCCTGTGGTTTCTCGTTCTGTCCTGCTGTGGGGCAGTCCCTCACGTGCCTTCAGTGGCTGCTGCAGAAGAAAGGCCTCCAGAAATCTGCATGGGTAAAGTGAGCTCCCTGGGGGACCCTTCTTCCCCCCAAGCGCTGGTGTGTCTGCAGTGTGCTGTGATCTGGATTAACGGTGAGTTTTTATTTCAGGGTGTTATGGGTATGATGTTAGGACCACATGCTCCTGACCTTTAACAATCCAAAAGAATTTATTTATTTTTTTTTTAATGCTGGAAGTGTCTTTTGATTCCTTTTGGGATCTTAGAAGGATACGGTGGCTGTGGCTGGGGCTCTGCTCAGCTGGGCTGCTCTCCCTGCCTCAGGCCATCCCCCAGGCCCCTGGTGCCAGCCTCCCTCCTTTGCTGGCTGTCTTTCTGTCCTTCCCTGCTCTTGTATTGGAAAGTGACCGTGGGTTGTGCCCTGATTGTTGATAGTGCAAGAGTGGGAGTGCGGAGAGACATCTTCCCTGCCTTGGGCCAGCCTTCCCTTCCAAACCCTGGAGTTTTCCCATGCTGCAGCCTTTCTCCTGTTAGCCCTTCAGAGTGTGGGCCTTTGGGCCCGTGTGATGTGGTGGCTAGACCCACCCCCTGACTTCTGAGGGTTCGCTTTGTCTTTTCATGTTAAGGATTCTCCTGCCAGAAACCAGCCTGCATTTCTCTGTGGGCCCCACACTGGAATGAATTCAGATAGCAGTGAATGGCACACGTGAGAATTGTGAATCCTGGGTTCAGCTTCACGAAATATGAAATGTGCATTGTTCCTTTAGGAGCTGTCGTAACGTCGAATAAATGGAGAAAGTTGTAGGTGGGGCTAGGAAAGCCGTATTCCTGTGGATTACTCTAGCTGGTCAATTACCCTGATTGTGAACTGCTTGAAAGAAAAATGGAACTTGTAAGATGTTTGTTTGTCCTTTTGTGCCCTTTCTGTTGGGATTGTAATTGGGTGTGCGTGAATGAGGTGCTTCTGCCTGCTTGGATGGGACCCCTCTCAGTGGTGTCAGCTTGGGGAGGAGGAGATGGCCTTCGAGACTAAATATTTGTATGTTTTCTTACCTCTTAGGTCTCAGCTGTAGATCCAGGGATGGTCCAAGGAAGGCCTAAGACCCTGGAGTTGGCAACCTGAGATCTGCATTTGCTGATACTTCTCACCATGGTGAGTTGATGCCAAGAGCCAGAACCCACAGCCAGAGGCTCAGCTGGTCTGTGTTTATGCAGTTGGGAACCTCAAATCACTGGTCTCACCTGTCCTTTGTTTCAGAATGTCTTGGTGGTGTTTGTGGACACCGGAGGGGCAGAGACTAGTGGGACCACTACATGAAGCATTTCCAGAGCTGCTCCCTGCTGCCTGCTCAGAGCACCCGGGATCCGCTATTCACTGCACAAGATTCGGGGTCCAGACATGGAAGACTTCAGCTGCCTCGGAGGACTGTGGACAGGGAGGGCCAGCCCTGCATCCCCCTGTCCATGCCTGGAATGACTTTAATAACCAAGAGTTTTACTCTTGAATTTGTAGCTGTCGTTCACTTTTTACCCACTCCTTCAATAAACCTCACAGAATTGCTCAGCCTGCCTCTTGAGTCAGTGACAGCTGTGAGCCTGCAAGGCTGGCTTTAGGGAAAGTAGGCCATAGATCTGAGATTTTCACTCTTGGAGCCTTTCCTGTTTTTTTTTTTTTTTTTTTTGAGACGGAGTCTTGCTCTGTCCCTTAGGCTACAGTGCAGTGGCACAATCTTGGCTCACTGTAACCTCTGCCTCCTGGGTTAAAGAAATTCTGCCTCAGCCTTCCGAGTAGCTGGGATTACAGGTGCCTGCCACTGTGCCCAGCTAATTTTTGTATTTTTAGTAGAGATGGGGTCTCACCACCTTGGCCAGGCTGGTCTTGAACTCTTGACCTTGTGATCTGCCTGCCTCGGCCTCCCAAAGTGTTGGGATTACAGATGTGAGCCACCTTGCCTGGCTAATTTTTCTTTTAAGAGACAGGGTCTTGGCTATATTGCCCAGGCTGCTCTCAAACTCCTAGGCTCAAGCCATCCTTTCACCTTGTCCTCCCTAGTACTGGGATTGCAGGTATCAGCTACCACGCCTGGTCCTGTTTCTGGAATTTTAATGTCTCTAGTCCTTTGCCTCCAAAGCTCTCTGATGCCTTTAAAATGATGATTTTCTATTTTATCCAGCCTTTCTAGTTCTTAGCAGGAACTTTGGCTTGTCAACGATTCCCTTCTACTTAGAAGCAGAAGTCTTGACATTAGCAGATTTTATTCAAAAATTTTTTTCTTTCTGTTTGGAGAACAGATTATAACAGGGCAAGCAGGGTGGAAGCAGGGTGACCATTGGAAGATTATGGCAGTTGTCTAGTTGAGAGTGATTGGTGACTTGGGCTAGGGATGTAGAAATCTATCTTGGACTAGACAGACAGCAAGATAGATTCCAATATGCCAAGATAGAAAGGTGATCATACAATTTTAGGTGAAAGAAGCTCAGAGCAGGGAAGTATGTAAAACTTGACACCAGTTTTTTTTTTATGTTTTTATTTATTCGAAACCAGTCTGGCCAATATGGTGAAACCCCATCTCTACTAAAAATACGGATGTGGTGGCAGGCACCTGTAATCCCAGCTATTTGGGAGGCTGAGGCAGAAGTGCTTGAACCTGAGAGGTGGAGGTTCCAGTGAGCTGAGATCACACCATTGCACTCCAGCCTGGGCAACAGGAGCAAAACTCTTATCTCAAAAAATAAAAGATTTATATAAATACATATACACACACAAATTGGGGTGACTTTTTATTTTAACATGGTTTTCTCTTTTTCCTTTCCCAGAACGTCATAGTTTCTCTAATAAACCCCAGGCATCCTTTTGGCTAGGGGGAGATTTGAATGCCAAAGAAGACCACAGTGTCAGTCAGCCCTGACGTTCAAAAATAGGATTATGCAATAGGACAATAGCCTTGCAAGGCGGGATTCTTCCATTTTTTTGTTGTTCCTTTATACCAATAAGCAAACTTGGAGAATCTTTTCCATAAAATTATTCAGGGATGTGAAGTAGACACTTTTGTCTACCATTAAGGCTTAGCTGAAGTCAGAAAGAATAAAGGTTTAATTAGGGGTCACAAAAGGTTTTTACCTGCTGCTGTTTTTTCACCTTGAGGGATTAAGGAAGAAGGGGAACAGAGAAGCAGATGACAAGAGGCTAACACGGGTGTCCCCATTTCCCTTCTCTGGACTTTGACTTGGAGAGGGTACAAGTACATTAGAACACTGAGAACAAGAGAGGAGACATTGATTTTGCTTCCCATTTACCACCGTGCAAGAGACTACCTCTTGAATTGCCCCCTGCCCTAAATTGTTGTATTGCCATGGCAACTGGACAGCTTGGCGTGGTTGGACAGAGGGAGGTATCTTAGCTTGGCCTGCTATATAACAAAATGCCATAGATTGGGTGATTTAAACAACAGAAAATTTTCTCAAAGTCTTGGGGGCTGGGAAGTCTAAGATCAAGGTGCTTGCTGATTTGATTTCTGGTGAGAGCTCTCTTCCTGGCTTGCAGATGGCCACCTTGCCGTATCCTCATATGGTGGAGAGAGAGAATGGCCTCCCTGGTGTCTCTTCTTATAAGGGCACTAATTCTATGAGATTATGGCTCCACCCTTATGACCTCATTTGACCTTAATTACCTCCTTAAAGACCCTGTCTATAAATACAGTTACACTGGGGGTTAGGCTTTGTATTAGTCTGTTCTCACGCTGCTAATAAAGACATACCTGGGACTGGGTAATTTATAAAGGAAAGAGGTTTAATAGACTCACAGTTCCACATGGCTGGTGAGGCCTCACAATCATGGTGGAAGGCGAATGAGGAGCAAAGTCATGTCTTACATGGTGGTAGGCAAGAGAGCTTTTTCAGGGAAACTCCCATTTATAAAACCTGATCTGAGACTACCACAAGAACCGTATGGAGGAAACCGCCCCCATGATTCGATTATCTCCATCTGCCCCTGCCCTTGACACGTGGGAATTACTACAATTCAAGGTGAGATTTGGGTGGGGACACAGACAAACCATATCCGGCTTCAATATGTGACTTGGGGGTACAAAGTTCAGAGCTGCCTTGGGATCCTGAATGGTCTATGGCAGCCCAGAGGTGGCTGAGGATGTGGCTGAAGCGTTTCCTTGCAGGGGGCCTCAATACCAGAGTGAGGTACCAGATCTGCACCCCACTTAAAAATCCAACATGTGCCATGGTAGATTGCTGGCACTTGGCAAATATTTATTGAAACGAGCTGTTGTGCATCTTCTTTTTGTGTGTGTAAGAGGAGTGTCCCTTGTTCTCCAGTCTTCAGAAGTCACCCGTTCTTGAACATTCTCTGAATATCAGCTCCAGATCTGTAGTAAGTCCATTTGAGTCTTCAGTAAATGCTAATGTTTGTTCTCTTTTTCTTTGAGATGGAGTCTCACTCTCGATGCCCAGGCTGGAGTACTGTGGGTCGATCTCAGCTCACTGCAACCTCCACCGCCCAGGTTCAAGTGATTCTCCTTCCTCAGCCTCCTGAGTAGCTGGGATTACAGGCATGCGCCCCCATGCCTGGCTAATTTTTGTGTTTTTAGTAAAGAGAGGGTTTTACCATGTTGGCCATGCTGGTCTTGAACTCCTGACCTCAGATGATCTGCCCACCTTAGCCTCCCAAGGTGCTGGGATTACAGGCATGAGCCACCACACCCAGCCAGTGCTGATGTGTTCTGACAAATCCATCCTGGTGGCTGTTTGTTGTGTTTGTCTCTGAATAGCTCCATTGCTTCAGGCCTCTCTGTGGTTACCTATGGCTTCCACCTTTTCACCCACTGCTGTTCTTTTCCTATGCTATTTTGCTCCAAACATTCTTATGATCAACCAAAGCTGGCTCCAGGACAGCACAGGC
>PVKP010028819.1:0-29699 GCA_004027715.1 Plecturocebus donacophilus | reverse complement strand
TCCCATTATTGGGTATATATCCAAAGGATTATAAATCATTCTACTATAAGGACACATGCACACGAATGTTCACTGCAGCACAGTTTACAATAGCAAAGACCTGGAACCAACCCAAATGCCCATCAATGATAGACTGGACAGGGAAAATGTGGCACATATACACCATGGAATATTATGCAGCCATCAAAAACGATGAGTTAGGTCCATTCCTTCTTAATGAGGAGATGTATTCACCTGTTGGTAAACATTTGAATTGTTTGCAGTGTTTGGCAATTATGAACACTTGTGTGCAGGTTTTATAGAATATAACTTTTCATTTCGCTCAGATAAATACCAAGACATGGGGTTTCTGGGTTGTATACTATGTATTTAACTGTATGGGAGACTGCCAAGCTGTTGTCCACAGCGGCTGCTCATCTTCCATTCCCATCAGCAACAGACAGGAGTTCCAACTGTTCCACATACTCACCAGACCTGGTATGGTTTCCTTTTTCCCCCTTGCTGGATAATTTTTAAGTGACGTAAATTATGTTCAAGCTAAAATAATCCAGGACAAGCTCAGAAAACTGTAGGTATTTTCTAAATTTCTGGGCCGTTCACTCTTAAAATATTTTATAGCATCACAAATGACATTTTCTAAAATGGCATCATGTAAATGCTGCAAGTGACTGTGACATATATCATTAACTTCAGCTTCCTTTTATATTTTCTTGACTAGCAAGTGTTAACCAGCTTTTGGGTTGACTTGTTAATAGAGAAGTTCAAATCAGGAGGAATAATTGGCTGATGTGGTAAGGAAGGAATAGCGAAGGGCAAACTGAGCTTGGGAATTGACACTTTCAAATCATGTCCTACAAGCAAACGTCCACAATAAGTTGTGAGTATAAATATTATTATTTAATATTAATTTAATGTGCATTATAGGTCAGACATTCCATTAAGCACATTTCATGCATTATCTCATTTAATACTCACATAAATCTGAGAAAGTTGGTATTCCCATCTAAAATGTTCTGTTGAGGAACCGAGGCTTAGGGAGTTTGAATGACTTTCCAAGACCTCCCAGCTGGTGAGGAAGTGGAACAGAGTCTTGTAAGCTGAACAACTGAGTCCAAATCCCTTGTTTTTAAGCCATTCAGTCAAACTGCCTTTGTTCATGGAATGAATCTACTGGGACAATGACATCTGTTCAGGCTCCTGAAGGACACTCCTGGGATCTCCCATCAGGAGTTCTGTGACTGTTACTTAATGACCTGCTTTGGAAAACCTTGATTCTTAAACTATCTTGCACCCAAGAAGTGAGGCTTAGAAACTCCTCAGAATGTAGCAGGAGGCAAAGTGGTAAGTTAGAAGGAGCTAGCAGACTCATCAGAAATAGCCAGACAACTCGTGGCTTGGGATCCAATGGCCACTAACTAGCTATCTTTGCCTAATCTTGTTGAGCCTTGCTTTTCATCTGCAAAATGGGAATAATAATATCAACCTCTCAGGGCATATGTGAGAAGTATTATAGAGAGCATACCCTACCTGGAATATAGTCTTCACTTAACAAATCCTGGGCCAGGAGCAGTGGATTACTGGGTTCATGCCTGTAATCCCAGTACTTTGGAAGGCTGGGGCAGACAGATCAGTAAGTCAGGAGTTTGAGACCAGTCTGGCCAACATAGTGAAAGCCCGTCTCTACTAAAAATACAAAAATTATCCACACATGGTGTCATGCACCTGTAGTCCCAGCTACTTGGGAGGTTGAGGCAAAAGAATCGCTCGAATCTGGGAGGCAGAGGTTGTGGTGAGCTGAGATCACGCCACTGCACTCCAGCTTGAGCAACAGAGGGAGACTCTCTCTCAGAAAACAAAACCAAACAAAACAAAACAAAATCCTGACCCCTCCTGCCCACTCTTTTCCAGATGGGAAGGGAGGCATGTGCTCTGCACCTCTTTGCAGTTTAGTTGCTGAACTGAACACTGGCTGAAACTTTAAGCTCTTTTTCATTGTTTCAAATTATGCCAGTGAACTATGAGGATAGACTATTTCATTACAAAGACATCCGAATTTGGGGTCAACCTATCTTTGTTCAGTTGATGAGGTTCTCATAACCTTGAAAAACTTACATCCTTTTTTTGTGCCTTATTTATATATACACACACACACACACATACTGAAGATAATAATTATAACACAGTGTTGTAATGATTAATTTTGGCAATATATGAAAAATTTTTTGGTAAATGGTACATGCTTTGTCAATAGTACATATTTGTACATTGTATTTACATCAATATTTCATTTTTACCCCAAAATTGCTTTTATCTTATATCTAAGAATTTTCTACAGTGCTGGCTATATCTGTGTATATACAAATGAGTAACATGTAGTTGAATAAAATTAATTCTACTTAGCCAAAGCTTAATTACTATTTTAAAACAGAACTTGAGTACAGTGTCAACATGTATGTCTTCTGTATATTGTGCATCATTTTCAGGTAAACTGCACAGTCACCTGAGATTTAGCCGGCTGACACTGGATGTCACCATTGTGCTGTGTAATGTAGCTGCAGAACAGGTGTGCTATTTAGTATTCAGGACACAGTCTCATCAGGGTTTGGAAATACATTCACTGTTTTCCCTCATATAACCAAATTATCTTTGTGGCATTTTCGTAGTAACTTTTTCAGTTTCTAATACCCAAGCTCTATGAAATAGTGATCAAAAATGAACAAATAATCTGTTAGAACCAGGAAATGAAAACCTGAAAACTCAGAAACTATGCTAAAACCAAGCAGGGCTCTTGATTGCAATGCGGAGTAATTGACGCTGGCTGACTTAGTAGAAGAAGAATTTACCGAGAGGATATAGAGCAACTGTTGGAATTGGGAATGTTGAAAAACTTAGGTTTGGAAAATGGGAGGATCTCACATGCTAGGACACCAGCGAAATCAGGCTGTGGGATGAAGGGATTAGGATCTCCTGACACAGCCACTGGCCACTGGATACTGCCACTGAATTTCCTGCAACTTGGACAAGAAGCACCACTGTGTATCAGAGACTCCTTCCTTTCCTGAATAATGACTGGATTTCCACTGCCGCCAGCTCCAACCAGCCAGATGGCCAGTCCCTGGGTTGCACTTCCAGCACGAGCTCTCGTTGGCTGATTCTAGGTGTTGTCCTTGTGCCCCAGCTCCAGGGAGTGAGCATGAACAAGGGACCTTTCCTGCAAGACTCATACAGATGGTGCCTCAGCATATCTGGGAAGGAGATTCAAGTGCTAGGTAGCCAAATCCTGCCAGACATCCAGCATGGTGCTTTTCAATCAGCAGACCCCAGAAGTGAGTGGAGAATACCTCTGTGCAGACAACCAGACATTGTTGTCCCTTTTCTGGGCTGACCTGGGGGCAGTTGTTTACACTTTTGCAGTACCAGACAGCTTCACTCTGTCTTTGCTTCAATCCTGGGGGATCCATAATAATGACGGCTAGACCTGTTTTAGTGTGGCCAAGGAGACAACTCCTTAGACAAACTGGAAGTCTCAAAAAGCTTGGGTAAAAAAGAAAAAGATCTTGCAACATTAAAAGAAAAGAAAATGGTAGGCTTTGCTGTGTGCAGTGGTGTTCTTAGAACACTGCACTAGAGGTTGGGTGTCATGGCTCACACCTGTAATCCCAACACTCTGGGAGGCCAAGGTGGGTGGATTACTTGAGGCCAGGAGTTTAAGACCAGCCTGGCCAACATGGCAAAACCCCGTCTCTACTAAAAATACAAAAAAATTAGCTGAGCATGGTGGTGCACCTCTGTATTCCCAGCTTTTTGGGAAGCTGAGGCACAAGAATTGCTTGAACCCCGGAAGCAGAGTTTGCAGTGAGCTGAGATTATGCCACTACACTCAAACCTGGGCAACAGAGTGAGACTCTGTCTCAAAAGCAAAACAAAACAAAAACCACTACTCTAGGCACATGCCAGTTTCTGCTCTTGCTTTCCCATTTGCCTGGAATCTCTTCTCCTAGATCCAAGAGAGCCACATAGCTTGCACCTTACTTTCTTCGTTTTTTTTTTTTTTTTTTTTTTTTTTTTCCTCAAATACTGCTTCCTCAGATCAGCTTTCCTCACCACTCATAGAACAGCATCTCCTTTTACCCTGGGTCCCCTCATCTGCTTTTCTTCAGGTCATTCATCACAACCTCCTTTAGACCCCCTCTATATTTACTTGTTGTTTAATGTCTGCCTCTCCCTCTGTAATGAAAATCTTATGAAATTAGGGTCTTTGGCTCACTCCTGTAGCCACAGCTCCTAACACAGTGGCTTTCAATAAATATTTACTCTCTCAATATATGAATCAAGGGTTAAGTAAAGAAAGGAAACACCCTTGTTACAGTCTCTAGAATATCAACAGTGTCTGTAATCCTTTTCTAGGGGTGCTCTGACAAAATACCACACACGGTGTGGCTTGAACATGGAAATGGATCATCTCTCAGTTCTAAAGCCTAGAAGTTCAAGATCAAGGTGTCTGCATGGTTAGTTCCTCTTGAGAGCTGTGAGAGAGATCTGTTTCTTGCCTCTCCCCTGCTCGGTGGTTTGCTAGTAATCTTTGGTGTTCCTTGGCATGTAAAAGCATCAGTAGATCTCTGCCTTCATTTTCACAGGGCATTCGGTGTTCTCATCTCTGCCACATCTCTCCTGATAAGCACATCAGTCATATTGGAGTAGGGATCCACCCTGCTGCAGTATGAGCTCATGTTTACTTAACTAATTACATCTGTAAAATCCTATTTCCAAATAAGGTCCCATTCTGAGAAACTGAGGGTTATTTGGAAGGAGGACACAATTCAACCTATAACAGGTGCTTGTGTATGTTTATTGTATATACTTCTGCTGTTTTCATGTCATTAACTAGAGCACGAGGTATAGTTAGATTCTCTCGGGTGCCTGGTGGTGTGGTGGTTTATCACTGGATTACAATTCACAATAATGTGTGTGCATTGTTTGGTAGATTGTAAACTCTTCATTAGATGTTAGCATCATTGATTGAGGAAGCTGACAGATTATTGGTGTATTAGCAATAAGGAATTTGTACCACAGATTTGCTAGTCTTGAAGTCCCCCAAAGCAATTTTTCCTTCATAGGCTAGTTCAATCCACAGGTTATTTAAAATATAACGTGTTTCTTTCCTGCGAGAAAGAAAATCACTCAGATTGCTTGTCAGCCTTAATTGTGAATAATGGTTTCATACTTCATGTACTCATTTGACAAATATGTACAAATCATTTATTATATATTATATGTGCTGTTATAAGTGCTTGACAAATACTAACTCATGAGCAACCCCACATTGATTATTATTGTTAATAATATTATTTTCATTTTACCGTTAAGGAAACTGAGACACAGAGAGGTTAAGGGACTTGGCAGAGGTCACATAGGTATGGAGTGGCTGAATGGGGCCATACTAGGCAGGCTGCCTCTAAACTCTTTCCGCTGTGGAACCCTCTTTCTTCACAGAAAACCTCATGGAAAAATTCAGTGTGTGTGACAGAACAAAGCAAAGCTGCTGTGGTTGAAGTGGAGGCGTCAGAGCCCCGTCTATTCTGCAGTCCTCCGCCTCCTCCCTGGGAGCCCTGTCTGCAAGGCCCTTGTCTAGGAAACACCTCCTCCTGGAGCAATGCCACCTGTAAGCTGTCTTCAATCAATTCCAGCATAAAACAAACAAAAGTCTTTCCTTACTTTAATTAACTGATTGTGATTTATTTTGAAAATGTTATCTCCTTAATCTGCTTCTGGCTGAAATAAAATGCTAACATGGATTTTCTTCAGGATAGGCTTATGTTCCCCTTGGGTTTCTTTATACAAATCAGGGACTGTGGGTACAAAAGTTTTCTGAACCAAAGAGAGAAATGGAATTTAACTTCATATGGATATAGTTATAAAGCTTTGTAACCAGATAGATGTGAACTACCTGCCCTGCTTGTCTTCTGTGGCTACTGATAATATAAAATAACAGGGGCAACACTATTGACAGTGACTGTCCATTGAGGGCCTTCTGAGAGCAGGCATTAAAAAAAAAAAACAAACTCATTTTCATATCTCTAGGTGTTATCGCCCCTATCTGACAGCTATGTAAGTGAAGACTAAGGTTTTATGTAACTTGTTTAAGATGGCCCAACCAGTGAGTGGAACAGGCGGATATTTTCAGACGTATCAATGATCAAGAAGCAAAATTCCTTGATTTTAAGAACAAAAGATACATAAGAGAGTATATTTTAAGATAAAAGATGTAAGCCTTGATGCAATTTTCAAATTGGCCATTCATTCCTATGATAAAATGCCTCTTATCATTTGTTAGTGTACATATTGCATAATATACTAAAAAGGGAGATGAAAGTAAATCAATCAAATAAGACTGTAGATCAAGGATACGGTACTGGAGGGAAATAACTAACTCAGGCCAGATTGATTGCTTTCCTTGCCACTGTTTTCCCACTGGTCCTTCCCTCACTCCTTGCCAAGCCCTAACCCAGAAGTCAGCAAACATATCCTCTAAAGGGCCAGATAGGAAATATATTAGGCATTGATTGCCACGTGCTTTCTCTGTCACAACTACTGAACTCTGCTGTTTGTAGTGCCAAAGCAGCCTAGATGATATGAAACATGAATGGGCATGTGGTGCTAGAGTAAAACTTTATTTACGGGCACTACATTTGAACTTCACATAATTTTCATGTGTCATGAAATGTCCTTTTCTTTCCAACCATTTTTATGAATATTAAATTTGAAATTCATATAATTTTCATGTGCCATGAAATGTCATTCTTCTTTCGATTTTTTGTTTAACCATTCAAAAAGTAAGAACCATTCTTAGCTTCGGGGCTGTACAAACAGGAGGGAAACTGGATTGAGCTCTCAGGCTGGGGTTTGCTGACCCCTACCCTGGCCTGACCATCCTCCCTCTGGTTTCCAGGCACACTGCGTATTGTCCCTATGGGTGTCTCCTCTCACTTCAAGCATTTAAATGTTTTGTACCAAGATCTTAATCCTGGAAAAGACTTCAGAGGACCCAGTAAGAGACATACTTCCACTCACATTTTGCAAAAGCCCACTTGCAGAGTTGCTGCTGCCAAATCAACTTCAGCTGAAACAAATATTTGATAGAAGTTATAGCTGCTAAGAGGATTTATAATAAAATGGAAAATTCTTGACATACTCTGTCAATTTTATTGAAGATTAAAGGATAAATACAGGACTTTGCAGTATTCCCAGAAGCTATCTTGTTTCCAAGTGATACCCTCAAATATGCAAAATTTTTTGGTTTTTTTGCAGCCTAGGTCATTGTTAGATTTTAAATATTTTGTTATTATTTCCCTCCAGGGATGCCACTCTTAATATGATGGAAACATCTCTGAACTTCTAAAAGACCAACATTTGAGTTTTAGCTCTATGAATTTTTCTTAATCTTGGGTAAGTTCATGTCACCATGGGAGTGGAGTTTGGCTTCTTATCAGTAACACGGGATTAATAATCCTACCCCACAGGGCTTTTTATTACAGTTTACTTATTAGTTTACTTATTATTTACTTATTACAGTTTACTTATTATTTACTATTTATTATAGAAATTTCAAACAAACCCAAAATACATAAAGGAATATAATGAACCCTACAGACTCATCCCCCAGTTTCAATAGTTATCTATATTTTGCTAAACTTCCTTAATCTTTATCCCCTTCTTCTTTTAATCTCCCTCTTTGAGTTTTAGCAGTTCCAAATGTAATGCCATTTCACCTGCAAATATGTCGGTAGGTGTCACTAATAGATGCAACCCTTTTAAGGAATGTCATAATTATCACAGCTAGCAAAATAATTCTTTTACATCACATCCAGTTAGTTTCAAAAATGTCTTTACGTAGTTGTTTTTTTTTTGAATCAAAATCTAAACAAGATTCATATATTGCATTTTGTCCTATATCTTTTAAGATCCTTAATTTATGTTAAGATTGATTAATGGGGTCTCTCAGGTTAAGTTTCCTTGTTAAATATTCACTAATGTTTTTAGCTTTAGGTGATGATGCTTAGGTTTTTTACTTCATAAGGTGTTGTAAAATACAGGTTTTCCAATTTTATCAATCCTTTTGAATTTATTAGCTGGGATTCCATAAAAAACTTTCCCTCATCAACTACTTGGCTACTGTGAAATACAGTTCATATATTAAATGTTTCTCTTTTTTTGCCAGTTTTATTTTTTTAATTTTACTTTAGATTCTGGGGTTAGTATACTTTTAGTCCATGTGCACTGAGTTGTTCCTTATGTGCTTCTGAAGGTGGAGAGTGAGTACTGTGGTTGTTGTGGGTTTTTTCTTCAGTCATCATCAGTTCAGGGATTTAACATTTTTGATAAGTTTCAATCCATCACATTCTTCTTCAGGATGGGTTTTGTGTCTTATTCAAATTGTATTTGATTACTTTTTTTGCTTGCTGATATGACCAGATCTGTCAGGCTCACTTTACCCCAGACCTGGATCAGCCAAGAAGTCCTTATTCCTTTTTACTAGGATATGATATTCAAAGACCACAGTCTGGCCACTAGGGATGCTAATTGCTACTATTTCTAGGTTTTTTGGTGAATAGAAATATATATATTAAAGAAAAAGAAATCATTGTTTTCTACCACCTGGGTTCAAGTGATCCTCATGCCTCAGCCTCCCAAGTAGCTGGGATTACAGACGTGCACCACCATGCCCAGCTAATTTTTGTATTTTCAGTAGAGATGGGGTTTCACCATGTCAGTCATGCTGGTCTCAAACTTCTGACCTCAAGTGATGGGTCCGCCTTGGCCTCCCAAAGTGCTGGGATTACAGATGTGAGACACCATGCTCGGCTTTCAGCTTCACCTAACATTTTTGTTCTATATTACATTTTTTCTTTTATGCTAAATAGCTTGATTCTTCATGATGTTTGCACAATTACCTGTTGACTTTATTTTATAGTGTGAACCTGTGTACATACACACACACACAGTTCACAGTTCAAAAGAGCAACACCAGTATTTCCGCTAACAATATTATGAGTGAATATCGTTTAAGATTGTTTTGCTATTCTTTTTGTTTTAGAATATAGCACACTAGGGATAAATAGTCCCTGATATGTCATTTTTCAATCATTTGAAAAAATTCTTGTGGTTATAGAACTTGATAAATGGATATATTTATTTGTTTCATTTTCATCTTTATTTTGGATGATTACTTTTTCTGTCAATTTTATTTTATAGTTAGATAAAATATATACATGATTTAGTATTAAAACATTAAGACACAGAGTTCTTCCTTCCATTCATATTTCCTGCCCTTCTTACAGAAAATATATTACATATTCTTTTCTGCTCTATGCTTTTTCATGAGATAATAATACATCCTACTGATGACTCCATAGCAGTTGATAGTTTATTTAATCTATCTTCTTTTCATTGGCATGGGATTTTTCCAGTCTTTTACTATTAGTTCTCCTAATAGTAAATAGCCTTTACAGACTATGTATGAAGGTACACACACACACACATACATATATACACACACACACACACACACACACACGTCATAATTTTGTTATAATTATATTATGTTAATTCCACAGACATTTATTACATACTTTCAATGTGTTAGAATATAAACCTCATTCCTACTTCTGAGAGTTTACAGTCTGAGATGATACCGAATAAAAAGAAAAATTTCAGATTTTACCTTCTTGGATTATTTAAATGTTAATTTTTAAAATTAATGATTCCTTCAGATGATATTGCTTCATATTAAATTAATTCCTGGATTTATGAATATATACAGATACCAATGAATTATGGCTTTTCTGCTGTATTTGACTATAGTGATAAAACAACTTATTTCACTTTATGAACCATATAATCATGCAGTCCAAACCGTCTGTTTTGCTTAGCTGATTTATGTTTTCCTAAAACCAGAATTCACAATGACAACAGTGACAGTGACCACAAAAATTCCTCCAAGGGATAAGATGGAAGATAATTCTGCCTTGTATGAGTCTACATCTGCTCACATAATTGAAGAAACTGAGTATGTGAAAAAGGTATGTGGGTAGCAGAAATCATTAGTATGATATGATTTTTTAAAGATGAATTCCCATGTGGGCTGGAGGACTTTGTTTCCCTCTCCATATATGTAATGGAACACATGTAAAGGAAAAATTCTAACTGGGCAAAGGAGAGCCTTCCTAGCTGAAATTTAAACCCATGTTTAGTAATTTCTCTTGAGGATATGAAACTGTTCCTACACTTGGAGTAAAATGATTTTCCTCACTCAGTAAAATTGAATGATGGGCCAGGAGGGTTCAGAACACCTGTCAGCACTTCATTTGTCCCACGCTATTCACCACTGGATTTCCTACTGTTTTATAATGTTTTCCAGTGGTTTCAGGAGTATTGATCATGTTCCCAAGTAGATGTTTATATTTCCTGCTGAGTTGGTACCTCTCCTTACCTTGTTCCTTTTCACAGTTCATGGTAACTATTGCCAGTGACTGTGGGTTGGCATGTCACTTCATTAAACATGTGAAGTCTTATGAGAATCCAAGATGATGATGGCTGACAGAAGTATATATTCTTGACTGTTTCTTAGAACAGACGTTTACTAAGCACTTAAAATGTGCTAGAGTAGGCTGGGCACAGTGGCTCACGCCTGTAATCCCAGCACTTTCGGAGGCTAAGGTGGGCAGATCACCTGAGGTCAGGAGCTCGAGACCAGCCTGACCAACATGGCGAAACCCTGTCTCTACTAAAAATACAAAAAAATAGCCATGTGTGGTGGTGAGCAGCTGTAATCGCAGCTACTGAGGAGGCTGAGGCAGGAGAATCACTTGAATCCGGAAGGTGGAGGTTGCGGTGAGCTGAGATCAAGTCATTGCACTCCAGCCTGACCAACAGAGAAAGACTCCTTCTCAAAAAAAAAAAAGTGTGCTAGAGTATAAACCTGGCTCCTACTCTTATAGTCTTACAGTCTAAGAGGACGCTGAATAAAAAAAAAAAAATTCACATTTTACCTTTTTGGATTATTTAATTATGTAACTAAATAATGGACAAATTCTGGCATAGTTCATAACTTGTTCAGATCAATTAATTCCATTATCTTCGAATGTCTTGCAATTCCATGGGTCATCAAAACATGGGGCTTATATTTCATGTATAAATGTATATGATCTCTCAGTAATTATTCTGTAGTAATTACTTAATAGTAATTATTTTGTAGTAATTAGCAGATAGTAATTATTTTGTAGTGACTACTAAGCAGTAATTGTTTTATAGTAATTACTAAACAGTAAATTAGTACTAAATTACTAAAAAGACAAAACAGAACTAAATAGCATTAGATACTAATTACTAAATAATAATTGTTTTGGGGATAATGTTCACTTAAGTGATCATATTTTAGATTTGTCCGAGAAAGAGTTCTAAAGACCAAATGCTTACTTTAAGCAATCTAAACAACATTAGCCTAAATGCAAATTAGGTTGATGGTGGCAGTTATTTAAATCTGAGATCAATATATGTATATGTATATGTATATTACTTTCTAGATAATCAGGTACCCTGTAAGTGGTATTAAGAAAACAGCCTTTGGCATTAAATGTCTTTAAAACAAATAAAATGTTTTTTTTTTTCTTCTCTAGATTCGAACTACTCTGGAAAAGATCAGAACCCAAATGTTTAAAGATGAAGTAAGACATAATAGTACAAATCACAGTCTAGATGCAAAGGTAATAATTTCCTTCCAAAGATTAGCATAAAGCCAGCTGGACTTCTTAAAGTAACTTTTTGGGCAATTACTAAGTTCTTTGATGCTTCGAAGGAAGAGTGTTGAAGTATTTCATGCATATCTAAAGATGTTAATGGTCATACGTGTGAAATGTTTAACCACGAATGTTATGAGTAAGATCAAATTGGAATGGCTAGGCCTTACTTGAATATATTAAACAAAGTTTACTTATCTAAAGTAAATGAGAAGATGTCAGCCCAGCCAAGATAGATGACAGTGACATTTCCCAATGACAGGCGGAGATTTTAGGCTCACCTGGGCCACATGAATAGACACACACAGTTGAAGCTTTTAGGTCTGAGTTGAGTAAAGACTTTGTCAGATAGTTGATAAGCTTGAATGTGCTCCCTTTCACAACATCAGCTTTATATATATAATGTCGAGCAGTCTGCACTTAGCATTGTCTGGATTACACCACGCTAAACCTCATCTGTGCCAAGTGTACTTCATCAGTGTTGTCCACTATTCAGCATGGCCACAGAGTTCACCAGAAAATGGGCTATGATGCATAAATGTAGTCATTTTCATCACCCTCAGCCTCCCAACCTAACATAACCAGCTTCAATTATTATTTTAAATACTTTGAAACTAGAAAAAAATGGTTATGTTTAGGAATGATAGGGAAGATGAAAAAATTGAGTTTTGGCTATGTTGAGCTGTCTGTTAGACCTCCAAGTATAGGCTTCTGATAGGCAGCTGGACATCTGATTCTGGAGCTGTGGGCAGAAGACTGAGCTAGAAGGTCCAGAATACAGAGTGGAGACTTTGGGCATTGAAGGATTGTATCTAAAGTTCTGAAACTGGAGAAGTTTACCAAGCGAGTAAGTGTAGATAGAAATGAGAGAAGATCTAAGGACTGAGTCCTGAGGTGCCCATTCCCAATGTTTAGATGTTGGGAAGGAGAACCATCCCAGGAAGCTGAGATGAGGCTGGTGGATTAGGAGGAAAAGAAGGAGATTTTAGGGTTCTAGGGTAGAGCCCAGGTGCTGCATTTCTAACAAGCTTCTGATGACACTGAGCGGCTGGGACTGTAGATCAACGCTTGAGGGTAGCAAGGCCCTAGATTATTACGGTGAAATCTCTACAGGGCCAGAGGGCTGATCATTCGATGTGTGGTTGATCCGCTGACCTTTCATGGTTTGGAGATACTCCTGTCAAGGTTACTTCAGCAGGAGTCACTGAAGACAAATGAGGAAAGAGTTTCAGAAGCGGGGCAGGACCCCTCTGTCAAATGCTATCCATGAGCCAAGGAAATGGAGAACCGAATGCCAACCATTGGATGTAACGATGTGGAGGGTATTGGTGGCTTGATAGGAGTAGCTTCACGGGAATCGTGATGACAGTGTATTGCCATGTGTCTGTCTCAGCCGCCTCGAACCATGGAAGGTCAGCAGATCAGCCACAGATCAAAACATCAGCCCTCTGGCCCTGTAAGGACTTTGCCAGAGTGACCTAGGGCCTTGCTCTGGAGTCTCAGCAGCTCAGCATCACCAGGAGCTTGTGGAAATGCAGCTCCTAAACTCTACTCCAGGACCACTGATTCAGAATCTGCATTTTTTTTTTTTTGAGACAGAGTCTTGCTCTGTTACCCAGGCTAGAGTGCAGTGCCATGATCTTGGCTCACTGCAACCTCAGCCTCCTGGGTTCAAGCAATTCTCCTGCCTCAGCCTCCAGAGTAGCTGATACTACAGGTGCATACCACCACTCCCAGCTAACTTTGTATTTTTAGTAGAGATGAGGTTTCACCATCTTGGCCAGGCTGCTCTTGAACTCTTGACCTTGTGATCCACCCACCTCAGCCTCCCAAAGTGCTGGGATTATAGGCATGAGCCACCCCACCATGACTGGCCAGAATCTGCATTTTTAATCAGATCTATCACCCAGCAATTCACAGGCATATTGAAGTTTGAAAAGCACCGATCAACGATCTTTGTAGTCATCTACCACTGCTGATAATCTACCTTCTACAAGAGATTTTCTCTCAAATATTAATAAATTAAAAAAGAAAATAATTCCTATTCTGTATATGGAGAGCAGGAATATGCACTTGGGCCTGGACTATAAAAAACAAAACTGTGGCAGAGTTATGGTGAGGGAGGATGCTATCCACATGCACTATGTTCTTTTTGTTTTTTATTTCTACAAGTGTAGTTATTATACTGTAGTGAAAGAACATATATTTTGTTATTAAACAAACTGGGATTCTAATTCTGGTCTGGCAGTTGCTTTAGGTATAATCTTAGGTGTGTTAGTTAAATTCTTATCTTCAAATTCCTCACCTGTGGAAACGGTGTAGTGCCTCCCAGTGTTTTGAGTATTCAGACAAAAGACTGTACGTAAAACATCTAAAAGATGACCTGGCACATAACAGGTGTTTAACAAATAGAAGTTCTTATTATAATTGTAGGGTATGTGTAATTGTGTAATAGTTTCTGTTTTGAAATAAACTAAAAGAACGAACACACAGTAACTATTCAAGAGGCTGTGCCATGAGCTCTCTTGCTCATTTGCTGCATAAACTTGAACCCTGGTCCTCAGTGTCTACATCTGTAAAATGGACAGTTTAAGTTAGATGGTTAATTTCTTTTCCACTTCAGTGTGTGCACAATTCCAGATGAGACTTATGCTCCAAGTATATTTTCAGTGAGCTAGAGCTTACATCAAGTTATAATGGAAGTGCCATTCAGTTCTGATATCTTTGATTGGAAATTTAATATGAGGTAATTACAGTGAAACATGACCAAACATTGACTATTATGTATTGTAACTATTAGGTCTGACTGTATTAGTCTATTATGCAATGTAACCAAAATGGAATTTTGTCCACAACTTAGATTTTTTAAAACTGTCTGGCCTTGTGGATATTATTTATCTCCTCAAAAGCACTTATCAGTATATTTGAAACTATAGAAAATATAAAAGTTAAAATGTCATTCTACCTCTTCCAATATAAGAATCTGATCAAATTTGAGCAAATATAGAAGTCAGATGTTTCATCTAGAATTTCCCATTGATATTTGAGATTCAAAAGATGTTTATTTATGCTGACCTGAAGCCTCTTTGATATATGTAACACCAAATGATCATTATTGTTGTCAAAGTTTGTAGAGGAAAAAATAGTCAGGTCTATGATTTTAATGTTTGTCCATTTCAGCGCTGTGGAAACCTTCAACAGGGCTGTCATTCTGGAATGGATCCTTCTTGTTGCAGTTTGGATTTGCTTATGAAAAAGATCAAAGGAAAAGACCTACAGCTCTTAGAAATGAACAAAGAGAATGAAGTATTGAAAATCAAGGTATGACTGGTAGAAGTTTCAAATTTTGTGTTTTGAGCCTTTGGACTAATAGAATGGGTTGTTAGTGTTCATGGCTCTGTAAAAGCAGAGAGATGTCCATATATATCCATAGGTCCACCTGTATGCTCCCTTCCATAGAGAAGCACTTTTATATTTTGCAAATCATATCTCACTGTTTTATTGTTGAGGCTCCTTTTGTTATTGAAAATATCTTACAAAAGTTCAAGTTATACAATTTCAGTCATTCAAGATGAATAAGTTCTAGAAATCTACTGCATAACATTATGCTTATAGTTAACAATACTGTACTGTACACTTAGTAGATCTCATCTTAAGTGTTCTTATCACAATCCACAATACATTTTTAAAAGTGTGTTCATATTTAATAAATATTAACTATAGCCTTCATAGTAAAACGTCACAATATTCTTTAAATTTGTCTATTGCTGAATGCTTTTGATTTTCCTCTTTAAAGGCTTATTTTATATGCAGTCCTGCAAAGAATATCTTGGTAGGGAAATCTTGATAGTCATCCTTGATTGTTTCCTTAGGTTAACTCCTGGAAAGATTCATGACATTTTAGCATTATTGCCCTCAATACTTTAAACTTGTTCCGCTTCTATTTCAAGAAGATACACTTTTTAATACTGTTACGGACATTAATGATAAAAGGCTTGCAAATAAGTATATAAGCTGACAGAGCACCATAGAGTTATTTGAACGGTGAGGAGTATATCTGCAGGGCATTGCTGCGGAATGAGCTCTGCTTTGGTTTGACCACGGCAAATCTGCCTGTTCAACTGAAGAGGGAAATTAATAATTTACAATTGCTGTACAATAAGGCAAAATTTACTGTGTTGTGTTTAAGATGAAACTTCCTCCTCTCCACCGCTCTGCTTAAAATTCACTAACTCTCTGTAAACCATTCAACCTTATCTATCCTCCCCACATTCTTAGCAAAGTTCCCAGACATTCAGAAGTTTCTATCTTTCTTGCTGACCACCTGCAAAGTCACAGGGCAAATAAAACCTAAAGAATGTAAAACGTGATTTTTAAAATGTTATTTTTCAAATGTAAAGCACGTCACAAGACATGTCACAGGATTATTAACTGCTCTTTGTTCTTAGTTCTGTAAAATCACTTTCTGCTTCATCATCTTGCATCACAAAGGTACTTAAAAGGCCCTCAGTATTTTTGTACCTTGCTCAGGCTTAGGAAGCAATTCCATTGAGCCCGTAATCACATTAAATAAAATCCTCCGGCTTCCCCATCGGTCTCTCCAAGTCCCTAATTTTCCACTTCACAACAGCCCCTCTAAATAGGGAATTTCTCATTGCACATTTTCCTCTTGCCAGATAACGGTGTCTTCTCTCCTGTCCATTGTCTATGAGGCTGTACATATATAGTTACAGCCTCAGTGTTCTTAATTGCCCACCAAACTGTTCTACCTTTAACGCTTTTCGTTGTAAATGTCAGAACATGCATGGTGACCTTTTTTCTAGCTGGAAGCCTCCAGAGAAGCAGGAGCAGCAGCTCTGCGAGACGTGGCCCGGAGATTATTTGAAAATTACCAAACACAATCTGAAGAAGTGAGAAAAAAGCATGAGGACAGTAAACACTTACTCCAGGTACTAAACACGCAGCTTGTCTATTGGAGAACTAGCCCCCCACCCCGAGATGCTCAAGTTCATCTTTCTGGAAGAATTAGAAATGAAACAAGCAATGGCCAAGTGACTTGGCAGAAGACTCGGGGAAGGAGTAGTGGGCTAGTCTTTTTTGCCGATTTCCTTCACATTGTGTAGCCCGACACCCCAGATGTTGCTGAGCTGCTGTGTCTCAGTTCCTACCCAGAGCCCCCAAGAACACAGGTGGGAGGGTGGCCTGGAAATCTGGGCTGGCCCTGCGGAGCCTGGCTGGTAACTTCCCTTCAGGCTCTGTCGTTGACTCGCTAGATGACCCAGACTGAGCCATTCTTTCTGGACTTGGATGTCTCTGTCTCTAGAGTGAAAGACGTATAGTTTCAAACTTGTCTTGGTCTTAGGATATATACTTCAGATTAAAAAAAAATAGAAAACAAAAGTATGTATGTATATATAGTTAAAAATGTATAAAGTTATATCTTTTTATATTTTAATATGTAAATATATATAAATGTTAAAAATAAAAAACATGTACATACCCTCATGCATATTCTTTTTTGTTCATTTGCTTTTAAATCTGAAGTATATATACTAGGACCAATAAAATCTGTCTGAAAAATTTATTGTAGAACTGGAAGAGTCAGAAAAGTGTGTGTGTGCCTGTGTGTGTGTGTTTGCCAACATTAAAAATATAAAACAGCCAATCGGAAAGTTCATTCATAACAGTTTGGGGCAACCAGGTGTCCATCAGCTCAGGCTATAGGAGGGTCTCTGGGGAGTACAGTAGGAAACTCACTGCCTAAGTGACACCCTTTCATGCTTCAGGCTGTGGTAGTGATAGTTACAAACTCACTTGCATGCAGGGTGCAGATGAAGAACATAAGTGGGACGCAGATGAGGGGTGCTATGTGATGGTGGCGCTTGTGGGGACGGGAAGCATGCATCCCTGTAATGTGGGCTCAGCCCCAGCCCGGAGTGACCTGACAGGAAAGCCCACTTGGTATTTACAAGGGCAGCCAGACACTTATTTTTCCCTGTGAAATGTCAAGCTTTGTTAAATACACATGCAGACGAGTAAGAAGTTAGTTGACACGGTCCCACTGTGGCCTGTTGCCTGCTAGATGGAGACTTCTCGCCTATGATCGTTCAGCCCTACCCGTGCTCTATGCCTATGCAGTAGCACCACAATACATTGAGGAGACTTATTCTGCTTTCAGGACACTTCCTGATTAAAAATAAAACATGTTTTCACTGAACATGTAATATTTTTTTTGTTCTGGATAACATTAGGGGAAATACCCAATGTAGATGACTGGTTGATGGGTGCAGCAAACCACCATGGCATATGTATAACTGTATAACCTGCACGTTCTGCACGTGTACCCCAGGACTTAAAGCATAATAAAAAAAATTTGCTTTTCTTAAATTAGTATCTTTCTTTCTTATACCAGTTCAGGAAGTATGCTTTACAGTAACAAATGTAAACATTCTAGGAAGAATAGTTATACATTATTAATTCTCGATTTAATGTTGTTGTAGTCTATCAGGTTATTTTGAAGGAAACACTGGTATCAAAAGAGTAATTCTAAACAAGTATGAATTCTGAATTTTTTGACTAATTAGAAAATTATAGGAAGAGGTAATATGTGTATAGGTTTAATAAAAAACGAGTTTTCACAACACAACTGTTTCTCTAACCATAGGTTAACAAAGTTGAAAAAGAACAGAAATTGAAAGAACATGTTGAAAATCTGAATCAAGTTGCTGAAAAACTTGAAGAAAAACACAGTCAAATTACGGAATTGGAGAACCTTGTACAGAGAATGGAAAAGGTATGCCGATGGAGAATTAGGGGATTTTCTCACTGACATGGTTAAGATGAGAAAGAAATAAAATAACACTAAAATAAATAGGACATTAAATTAAATAAGATAATATTAAGTGAAAGTGTTCTTTACAATTCTTGGCCTTAGGAAGTATTTAATATTATTTTTTTCCCTTAAACATTTCATATGATCTATATTGTAGTGATTGATTTACCTTTCTGCAGATACTGTAGTCATATCATCATTTGTCACATTCTCTTTCTAATAAATACATGACTTAGAAAGGGGACCCAGGTGAGGCTGTGAATGCAAATAATGGAAAAGATCACAAAGTCCATCTACTAGAAGCAATAATATAGCAGGTCCTTGTAATCACAGCATTTTAATGTGCAGTATCCATTTTTGGCCACCCAAGTCCACTTTGTGTTTGTACAAACCTATGGCTGCACTAGGAGAGATATGGTTAACATTAAGAAAATCCATTCAATGGAAATTGGAACATAAGAAGGCATATTTAGAGAAGAGTAATAATAGAAAAAAAATTATAAAATGTTTCATGTAATGTTCATTTAAGTAGCTGGCACTCCAAATATACACAAAAGGTAAACACATAAATTTGTGTATGTAAGCCTTAGAATTTAGAATTTGGACAAATCAAGGGATATTATTTTTTTAATAGCAAAACAAAAAGAAAATTGGCATCTCTGAAATGGAATTGGGGTTAGAGAAGAAGATAGGCATTGGCTTCTAGTAACTATTGCCCAATACATTTTTATATTTATTGCATTTGCCTCTGTTCTTTTTAGCTTTGTTTTATCATTCTGCCTAGGTTTATGCATTTTATAAATGTCATTTCAAAAACATCACACTTCAATATTTAGGTTTCTTACCAAAGGAACTTTGATTTGTTTAAAAATATTTCCCAAGAATTTAAAGTTTTATAACATTGTGATTTGGTTGAATTTGTAGTCTTTGTGATGTCCTATGAGGAAATCACAAAAATTAAATATGCTCGTTTATCAAGTGGTTTTAAGATAATAATATTCAGCTGCTTATGTATTATATGGTGGGTCACAGAGTTTTATACTTTAGCAGAATCACTGGGCTAGAATGTCCTTAAGCAATTAGTTTATCCAGGCATGACAGTTTATAATTATGTGTTTTGGAAAAGTGTAATATTTGGTTGAGTACTTGGTAGTGTCAGAATACTTGATCCTATAATAAATAGCTTAACAAAACTAAGATAGCACAAAGAATGTTTGCATTAAGGAAAAAAAGGCAATTCTGGGAAACGAATATAATTGCTTAACCAAACAACTTGATTAACCAGCTTAACATTTAAGTATAGACTAGCGGTCACCCCATCTCAAACCCGGTAATACTGGGTCAGGTTTAGTGGCCACTGTCACTGCCCCCCAATTAACAAAAGAACAGTGGAAGATAATTTCTATTTCCTAGTGACCCCAGGAAATGTGTACTAGATGTAAGTTCATCTCAGAGTTCTGAGGTATATTTACTTGACTCTTCATTAAACAAATATTTGAACACCACCATCCACAGCATAGAACTATGGGCTGGATATACATTTGTGAATGAACCAGATGGTCTTTTTGTGGAGATGACAATGTAGTATATCTGGATTATGTGAGGTCCAAAGAACTTCCCAGATCTCCCTTTGTTAATTCTTCTATGAGTCCTTTAGGGAGGCTGAAAGCCCAGTCGAAGGCAGAGGAGCATACTCCAGAGTAAGGTTTAGTGGCTCAGATCCTGCAGGACATTCTTGGGAAGTGATGGCCTCACTCCTCCCTAATAATAACTCATAATAGTGGGCTGTCTAGATCTTAGACAGAGGAAGTAGATAGAATGCCCATGGCTTGGCAAGGTCATGCAGCAACCTTCCACAATAATTCAGTGACTTCCTAGAATACAGCCTACTGGAATCTCTGGAGGGTGGAGATAAGTGGGGATAATGTAGAGGGGAAATGTGCAGAAATCTTATCTTTAAAAAAGAAAAAAAAACAGCCGGGCACAGTGGCTCACGCCTGTAACCCAAGCACTTTGGGAGGCCGAGGCGGGCGGATCACAAGGTCAAGAGATCAAGACCATTCTGGCCATGGTGAAACCCTGTCTCTACTAAACATACAAAAATTAGCCAGGTGTGGTGGCACGCGCCTGTGGTCCCAGCTACACGGGAGGCTGAGGCGAAAGAATTGCTTGAACCCAGGAGGCAGAGGTTGCAGTGAGCTGAGATTGTGCCACTGCACTCCAGCCTGGCGACAGAGCAAGACCCCGTCTCAAAAAAAAAAAAAAAAAAAAAAAAAAAAAAGGTTTAGGCCAGGCATGGTGGCTCACACCTATAATTCCAGCATTTTGGGAGGCTGAGGTAGGAGGATCGTTTGAGGCCAGGAGTTCAAGACCAACCTGGCCAACATGGTGAAACCCTGTCTCTCCTAAAAAATACAAAAATTAATGGTCATGGTGGCATATGCCTGTAGTCCCAGGTACTCTGGAGGCTGAGGCATGAGAATCACTTGAATCTGGGAGGTTGCAGCCGGCCGAGATCACCCCACTGCACTCCAGCCTGAGTGATAGAGCAGGACTCTGTCTCAAAAAACAAAACAAAAATAAAACCAAATTGGTTTAAAGATATTTTATATTTGTGAAACAAGCAAATAAATAAAACTGTAAGACGTAAAGCTTGGCAACATCTTGGTTTAAGGAGAGACTGGGAAGACAGGCTGTGAGGAAGGATGTTTCAGGTGGGGAGTGTGGGTCAGAATAAGGGAGGGTGTGCTGGGCCTTTTGTATTAATAGGAAAAAGACACAAGTTCAAAAAGAAAGTAAAAGTTAAAATTGAACATCCTCACAAAGGTTGATAAATATTGCCCTGATAGTGGGTACCCCCTGGAGGAGTATTTACTTGCTACTCACTTGAACAATCCACCGCTCCAGTAAATAGTCATTAGTGGTATGAGGTCTGGTAATGAACGCATTACTTAAAACCTTCACCATCTGTCCCACTTTAATCAGGAATGCAGTGAGAATGAATTCCATAAACACAGTGATAAGCTAGCAAAAATGCCCAATAAGAGCATTTTAATATAGCATATGCTCCGTTTGCTGGCAGTGCAATTCTGTTACATCATATTTGTTTTCTAATGCCATTGATTTAGCTCTATTGCAATTTTAGAGCTGAAAGGCACTCTTGAGACCACCTAGTTCCTCATCATAATTTTAAAAATGAGGACAGCATGAACCAGAAACGATTCCACAATCTTCCAGTTCCATTATAGATCACACCCCTTTCCATTATGCCCCTGTCTGCTCTAATGCTGGACAAAACTGATAGACTTGGTTCCCAAATCATTCAGATGTTACCATTTGGCAATGATTTAAATTGGTGCCCACTCCGATGAGTCTCGGGAGGGAAATCTGGAGCTGTCCGGAGGTATTGCTCTGGGAATAGTGGGTTGCCCACTGTGTGGTGCGGCGAAGTCCCTTTCCCTTTCCTGAAGACATTGCCTGAGAAATGCTATCTGGTATGGTGTGATTTTTTGTGTTGTCAAAGAGGAGGCAAAAAGAACCCAAGCTAGATGCCAGAGCCTGGCCAAGGGAGAGCATTTACTTGTCCGCTTGTCTGGTTTCCCTGACTCCTGCTCATGAAAATCCATTAATCAAGAGTGAGTCTATTTAATGTTGTTAGGAACCATTTTCCCTCACCCTACAAATTCAAAATACATTGTCTGTGGTGTGTTTCTTTGATAATTCAAGCATCATCATATGCTTGCAAGCTGTATCTGTGATCCCTCAGAAATAATTTGAACACACCTAGGGTAACTCCAGGACAATTTCTATGTGGCAAGAATACTATAAGAAAAATTTGAAGAAGTGAGCATAATTAAAAAAAATAACAAAATACATAAGATATGAAGTAACTGTTACCTTCAAATTATTATATACTGAGGTCCAAATATGTGCCAGGAAGCCTGTATGCCTTTTCCATATATTATCTCCATCAGCCCAACATTTCAATGTAGGTAATATTAGTCCCATTTTAGGAATGCTCAGGAGATAAAAGTATGAGTCAAAAGAATATACAATGAATGCCTGTCAAATGTTGCAACTAACTCATTGATTACTGAAGGAAACAGTAAGCTGAGAAAGCTGGTTTAAATAAAATATTTTGTGGAATTAGCCATTTATAGGCATTTTGGAGAAAAAGTGAAAATAGAATAGGATTAATAGATTATATTAAAAAAACAGTTAATATTCTTTAAGGCAATTAAACCATAACCTTTGGGATTATCTGATTATCTCTTCTACCAGGCAGAAATCTACAAATTTATGTTCAGCTTCACAGAATCAGGGCTCTAATAAAATAATAAATAATAGAAGCAAACACAGGGAAATTCTCTGAGAGAATTAAATCTTGGGTCAGATGATTAAACAATTACCCAATATGACATTAAAACTGCATGCTGTATATTGTTTTTATTTCCAAGTTTGGGTTAATTTTTCTTAACAGTGGTAAGGCCCAGAGAGTTTAAAACCTTGGCCAAAATTCAGAGACCAAGTAAGTCCCTGCATACCATCTTTGCGATGTTTCTGCTGCACAGCACTGTCTCGCTGTGTACTACTCATTCAGATGCTGCAGCAGGAAGTAATTTTAAACAGCACTGTAGATAGTTTCAGCACATCTCTTCCAGTCAATTCCATCCATGTTGCCAATACCAATTCCTCCCTCTTTTCAATCTCCCTTGATTCTTTCCAACTTGGCAACCTCAACCGTCAGGCCAAAGCACCAAGTTCCTGTTTTCAGCCAATTGCCATTAAATATAAAATGAACACAGTCATCTGTGTTCATCATCATATAAAATGATCACAGGTTCGTTTTTATGGTCTTGTTTGTTTTCCTTTAGGATGGAAATAGTTTGGCTTAATAATCAAATGAAGGCATTTTTAAAAGATAGTCTTTCTCAGTACCATAAAATTGCAATCTCAGTTTTTCCTGTATCCTAATTGGAAAGCAGTTGTATCCTTTGTGGCCTTGATCCTTCGTCAAACATATGTTTATTTACTACCCTCTGACAGATGCCGCATAGTGGGTAGGGTATCCAGTGTCCTTAGATACCACCAACTCAGTCTAATGTAGGGAAGCAGGTATAAGGGTAGGAGAGCCAGTGCCTAATGAGGGATGAACAGGCTGTTTGTGTGGGGTAGGATGGGGAGAGGTGAATGGGAGAGACTGAGCTGAACAGGCTACAGGCAATGCCCTGGAGGAGGAGCACAAGTTCTCTAGGCAGGTGAGAGAGTGAAGACGACTATTCTTGGCCTATAGTTGAACTACGTGTAAAGCACACAGGAGAATACTTGGCCAGATTTCCTTGAAGATGGGGAGCAACAGCACATGTGAAATCAGCTCTTCAGCTCAAACCATAGCTCTAGTATGAACAGGGGACTGCCTTACCAAACATACACATCCAGTTTAGCAAAATTTGTATCTTATTTTCTCCTAGGAAAAGAGAACACTGCTAGAAAAAAAACTGTCTTTGGAAAACAAGCTACTGCAACTCAAATCCAGTGCTACATATGGAAAAAGGTTTGCGAAGCTACCTGTTAAGTAAAAGCAGTTCCTGATTTCTTTCCTGTCCGCTGGTACGCCAGCCAGGGAGCAGAAGGCCTTCCATCCCCCAAATAAATAGGATGACTGACAGTACAGGAAGAAGCTTGAATTCCTAGGATTAACAGATATGTAGTTACGTGCTTCCCCTTCCTCAGACTCAGAGGAATCACAGGGCAGTTGGAAGTGGGGTCAGGGCAGAGTTCACTGGGGGTGCAGGGAAGCCGGTGGGAAGGATAGTCCTGAAGAGTGAATGAGTGAGTAAGCCTGAAACCTCCTGGTTTACCTTTTGTGCTAAGTAGGATGCTTGAGGGGTCTTTATTCTCCAATGCTTCTGTCTTTGTTAATGAGTCTCCTCTACAGCTGACATTACAGTGGCAAGCCCACAAGTGGAATTCTAAGATAGTTTCCTGATACTCCTTAATTTGGTAGGGTGAAGGAAATGCTATGGACAATATCCTTAGTTCTTTAAACTTACTTATAAATACTCATAATTTAAAAGCAATCATAGTCCTTAGTATGCTGGGGGTAGGTTTGTGGATAGCACCATAATCACTGTGCTACTCAGCTGCTATTAGGAATCTCTGTATTATCATGTAATAAATCATAGACATTTTCTGAGATTGTTCTTTATTTTTTTTTTTAAATTCTAAGCCCAACACAGTCATTGTATGTTCTGACATAATGATATAATAGTGCTAAAAGTCAAATCAATTTCAAGATCTTCGTTTGTCAGCCTAGAACTATTATTCACTAGGATATCAGGTACTGTTATGGACAGAATTCTTGTTGTCATTTATTCAATGATATATGCTCAGACATCCCTCTTTCTGAGTCTTTTGACTCCCCCCCTAAAGGCTCCCCACTGCTTCCTTTCCTTTTTCTATCTTTCTTCCCACCTGTCCTTATATGTTGTACCTTCTGCCTGACTTGTATTCCTGCATTTTTGACCACATATAATGAGCTGACCCTGAAAATTACACACACATACTTGAAATATGCTAGGATACCAATAAGTTATTAATTTTCCTATCTTCTTCCCTGCAACAAGCATACAGCCTGAGAGGGGACTTCTAAGATAGTTTTATGACACAGCATATTTCTGTAGAGAATGAAGGAAATACTGCAGAAAGTCTCCTTAGATCTTGGAATCACATATGGATATTCATAACTTAATTTTAAACAAATCTTCAGTTAATATGCTTTCTTAAATAGGCTTTTTTCTTAATAGAGTTTTTCTATGTAGCAGAATTACTGATTTGTACAATATATCTTCCATTGAAAGTTCAGGCTGTCCAAGTTTAATTTTTTTCCTTTAAAAAATGTATTTAAAAAAATTGGTAATGGGACTATTGTCCATCTTTGAGCCAACAAGGTAGCTGTTTTGAAAACCAACTTGATCTATTCTTTCACTTCTGTTCTATATAAGCAGTTGTTATAAAGAATGATTTAAAAGCACCTAAGGAAGTTCTAGAAATTTCTTGGGGAAAATGGATGTTTGGTGTTTCTAGAAAGGTTTTTCCACACCCAGGCTTATGCAACTTTTTTTTTTTAGATTGTGGATATCACACATATTTGCAATGACTTATTACTTTTTCTGAGCTGTATGTAGAAGCATTCACTTTGTGAAGTGACAAAAAAATGAAATCAGTAGGAATCAGACTCTTTTGGTTGAAGCAAAAGAGACTTGATTAAGCTATCACAAAAAAAGAGGGTTTCTGTTAGGTTAAGATTAGATATATAGGGTTCATAAAAAAGAGACAGAAAAGTTAGGATTTGTTTCCTTGAAAATAAGGTTGACTCCATATTTCTATTGCTAGTACTAGTAACTGACACAGGTCAAATGCTTTGCAGTTTTCAGAATAATCCCAGGTACCTTCTTTACTTTAATCCTTTCATTCACCTTTCAAGGAGAAAGCTAAAGTTTGAGTTGAATTGTCCAAGATTGCTCAATCTCTCAGAAGTTGTAGAACTGGGAGTTTTGGCTTCTATATTTTCATACATAGCAAAGCATGTGCTCATTCTGCTATACAGGATTTTGATTGTCTTTCTTTTATTTCTGAAACCTCTGAAAATCTCTCAAACTGTGTTCTTCACTCCTCTGAATAATGATTAGCAAAGGCCGGTTTCCGACTTCTCCCTCTGCCTTACCATATCACAAACAAATACGCAGGCCTTTTTTAGAGTTATCTTTTGGAGAAACATATCTGGGATTGATATGGTGTGGCTGTGTCCCCACCCAAAAAGATGATAATCTTGAATTGTAGTTGTCATAATCCCTGTGTCATGGGAGGGACCTGGTGGGAGGTAATTGAATCATGGGACTGTTAGCCCAGTGCTGCTGTTCTCTTGAGTTCTCACAAGATCTGATGATTTTATTAGGGGCTTTTGCCCCTTTGCCTGGCACTTCTTGCTGTGTGGTTTTGGCCTGCCATGTGAAGAAGGCCATGTTTTCTTCCTTTTCCAACATGACTGGAAGTTTCCTGAGGCCTCGCAAAGCCCTGCAGAACTGTGAATCAACTAAATCCCTTTCCTTTATAAATTACCCACTCTCAGGTATGTTTTTATAGCAGCATGAGAACAAACTAATACATGGGATTGTAAAATGAACAGTGTTGGCCTCTCCATATTTACATAGATGCCGCTTAGGAATGGAAACTCCTTAGAGGAGGAAAGACCTTGAAGCTGAGGTTGCATGTCAAAGCATATGGTTGTTACTTAAATTGTACATTTATCTGTGGTAGTTTGGGGTGAGAGTGTTCCCTCAAAGCATCCCGTTGGTGCCAACATTGAAAATAATAAGAAGAATTTTATGGAAAGTAGTAAGAGACATTCATGAATTTTGTTGAAATGTGAACGGGGCTATACCTACATCTCAGCTGAGTCTTTCCCTTAGTCTGGTCTGGGAATGCTAAGAATCTAACCCCTTCTGTTCTTGTAGCTGTGGTCCCTAGTTACCCTTTATTCCACTGGGAGCCCATAGTCCGTGATGCTCACACTCATAGAAGTCAAAAAAAACCATTTAATCCTGAGTAGAAGGCAATATGAATCCCCACAGATGGTAGCAATGTTCTTTTATAGCTTCAGAGAAGCTCTAGGGTGCCACTAATCTCACTATCTTCTCTTTCCTGTGGGAGTTCTATGTAGGGTCATTCATATTTCCAATGCCTCGGTTATGCGTAGCGTGCCCAGAAGTAGCCTCTTGGAGCCTGCAACATGGCTTCAGTTGCTACATTTACTTCCTTTGTCTAAGCATCTAGCTCTTTTGGTTTCTTCTGGAATTTTCATTCTCATAAGCATTTTACTGCACGAATCCCTGGTAATAAATGTACTTTATAAAGACTTAAACATGTTATATTCTTGGGCTATGTAATTATGACCATGCTCAGGCTATTCATGCCCTTTGTGAAAATTTCAAGAAAATTTAAGGTTATTTATAAAAGCTACATAAAATATAACATGATTACTCAAATTGGAAAAAAATTAGATGATGAGGACAAGGAGATGTAAGAATAGGTATACCATAAGGTTCGTTTACAAAACTACAGACTTGCTCACAGTAGACCACTGACTCAGTTTTAAATTTTCCAGCAGCCAACCCAAACAGGAAATGTTTAGTTTTGTGAGTCACAATTCCACATGATTAAAACAAATCAGGTCTTTGGGATCATTCAGTTATTTCTAATCTTTCTATAAGGCCAGAAAGAAAATTTCCCAGGGTGTGGTCATAAAAAGAACCCTGAATAATGTCTTCAACTGACCCCTTGTAATAAACACAAAGGCCGTAACTCAGAACATCATCTAAAAGAGAAGAGCATGATGTCAACACAATCCAGTCAAAGCCATTGTAACAGGGGGGAACAGACGTCGCTGTGAAAAAGTCCAATAATGCCACCCTCTATGGTGTAAGTTGACCTAAAGAAAGATTCTTGAGTGTCCTGAGGAATGGAGGGAGAGACAATTCTCCACTCAGTTTGTTTCCGCCAAGCCTTTGGGAGACCTTGGGTAGTGGAGAAATTGAGGGTGGGATTGCTGTAAAGTGCTTCTTCTATGATCATCCCATGTTGCTAATAAGAGCCAACGTCATTTCTTTTCACATTTCTGCAGTTAAAGATAGGATTGACTTCCTTTCTTGAATGCTAAGGAATCTAACAGGAAGAGAACCAGAAATAGTTGTCTCTTCCCCCTCCTTCAGTGATGAATTGAGAAAGAACGCTCAATTCCCTTCCTCTGAAGGGTAGGGCAGAGAGTCTCTTCTCTTTTGGTTGGGGCTTTTTTGGTTGCCGCCATTGGCATTCCAGGCTGCTGGTTTTTTCCAGGTCCAAGTCTGGGATGTGTGAGATATAAAGAAAACCCAGGGGATTAACCATCGTGTCATTTCCTGGATCCCAGTTTCCAGAGCCGGTCTGCCTTACTGAGTCTTCTTGTGATTTTTCATATACAATATCCAGGGCTTTTAGTTGTACTTAGTGGGAAGAATGGGAAAAAGAATGTCTTCTACATTTCTTAGAAGCCAAACCTTTTCAATTCTGCTTTAATTCCAACATTTGCTTTATATTTGTATTCAGTTGCATTGCAGAGGAAAACATGGTCAAAAGTTATATTGAGACATTGGAAAGCAGAGCGTGAATCCTGGATACAGACATTTGCCTCCTTTTCTTAGGCTTGGCCCTTCCTTATGTTTTCTTCCTCCAGTTTTGCTTGTGTACCTCTTTATTAAGACTGGGCTGAGGGCAGTCGTTCACACCTGTAATCACAGCACTTTGGGAGGCTGAGGTGGGCAGATCACTTGAGGTCAGGAGTTCGAGATCAGCCTGGCCAACCTGGTGAAATCCCACCTCCACTAAAAATACAAAAATTAGCTGGGTGTGGTGGTGGACACCTGTAATCCCAGCTACTCAGGAGGCTAAGGCAGGAGAGTCAAAAGGATAAATAACAAAGCTCAAAAGAAGATCAAGTGGCAGCTTAGATATATTTTTACATTTAAAGGTCTTAAATGGATTACTAGGCTTCATGTTTATTGAACAATCCTAATAGAGCTTTTGTGCAATGTCCTTTAGTCACTGTTTTAGAGTATTAGTGGAGATAAGTGAAGCCCAGAGCCTTGTATTTTAAAGAGTGCTTCCAAAAATATTTTTCTTCCACCTTGAGTCCAATCTCTCTCTCTCTTTTTTTTTTTTTAACTTACAGTGAACTTTATGGCAATATCTTCAAGGAACACATTGGAAAGTTTTCTGAGCTTGGTATTTTTGATAGAAAAATAAAACCTCTTGTTCCCCTTGCCTAAAGCCATCTTTTTTTTCCATTGGTTCCAAGGTTCTGGGTTATGGGACACAAACAGAACCGTTTTAAATATTCACCTTTAACAGCTTACAATATTTTTGTATTTTGTGCATATTCAAAGCCAGCTTGCTTGCCTCTGCAAGGCACCTTAAGCTCCTTCTCATTCCTTCCCAGGAAAGTTCTGAGTCTGACCATTAAGTGGGTCATAGCTGCT